>JBBPCZ010054473.1:0-12703 GCA_037974445.1 Brycinus macrolepidotus | reverse complement strand
TAAAATGAAAAAACTAGTCGCAAAATGAATAATCTAGTCGCATTGGCGACCATTTTAGTCGCCATCTGGAGCCCTGTTAAACCGATGTCTCTGGTAAAAAAAATGTGATATTTTCCTTATTAGTTTTTCTTCTTAAGACATAGTATTCATTAACTGCTTACTAAGTAACATGAAAAGCTAATATATAAATTATGTACTTTTGACAATGGATAACTGAAGTGTGCACCCACAGGAGCTTAATGGGTCAACAGGATAATAAGGGGTGCAAAGTAAGTCATTCTCTGAATCTGTTATGAAAAGGAAACAATAACTTAAGCTTAACAGCTCAAAGAGTGCTGGAGAGGTCTCCTCCACGATTAGTTAAAAGCAGCAAAACAGACCAAGTATGACAATGTTTTTCTTCTTTTGAACTGTTGAACTGAAAAAATGCTTGTTAATGCATAGAAGCATGCTCTTACAATTGGTACCTTACATTCCCAAATGTCTGCCCCGTGCTGCGTGCCTGTCAAAATTCTGATCATTTTTTCCACATGCACTCTTGTGCAACTCAGCTGACCTCTTACCCATCTTGCAAGACAAGTCATGGTGTCTGGAGCAACTCAGTCTAAACTGTTATGAGGAGAGCAGTATGTGATGAAAGCAAGAAAACATTCATTATATGACCTTTAAAAAATAAATAAAATGTTCCCAGACTGAGTCACAATGTTTGGAAAGCTTAGTCAATAACTGATAACACTTGTACCCCTTATACTTCACTTATACACTGACATCCCAGAACTCATAATGAAAGTCTACCATGTTTTTGGCAATACCATACACGCTAAAAAAAAGGGCTCTTCAAGGGTTCTTTAGTAAAGGTAATGGTTGTATATAGATCCATGAATAATTCTATAAGCTTAAATGTAATTTAGTCTGGCCGAAACATTCTTCACTATGACAGAACACCAGTTGTGATAGGTCCATTAAAAAGCCTTTCAAAAATAACTGCAAATAGGGATTCAATATTTGAAAACTATATAGAACCATTTTTGTTAACGAGTGCACTGACATCAGGATACTAAAGGTGCACAGTGCTCTTGGCAACATACTTCTATGAAAGCTAATTAGTTTCTCTATGATGGGAAACTAATTAATAACTCCAGTCCTAAGGACCCCTACCCAGCACAGTTTAATGCATTCCCTGATCCAACTCACTAATTACAGAGTTTGGGCTGGGATGGGAAATTCTGAAAAAATGGGTGAGGCACTGACCACTCAAGACTAGACATGAGAACCCAACATTATTGGCACCCTCATACCCTATACTCTTAGGTCAGAGCTTTTAATCAAAACTCTGCTCAGCTTAATTTCTCCAGGATGCTGCTTTGACTACTGCTGGTTTTTAACACTCAAATACCTGAAGTCAATAAAATAAGGATTGTGACATTCTGCTGGGCTTAATTTCTCTGGAAGGCTGTGTCATCTGTTCTGACAAGGAGTTCACACCTACAGCGTCGCGAAAAATCCGGTTGTGATAAAGTGATAAGGTAAAAGTTGTGATAAAGAGCTACACCCTGCTCAGCTTAACTTATCTTGCTTTCTTAATCCTGCTCCTCGTCACCCGCAGCACTGCAAGGCGTCAACTGCCTCCACACACCTGATCCGACTCATCAACTGACAAATACAGCACTTCATGAGTTGGGTAAGGTGTGTTCTGGGTGGAGGACAGTTACAGCAGCCCTGCTGTACAGTGGGATCTGCAAAAGCAGGCTTAAGGGACGCTGCCGTGGCTACTACCTTGATGGGTGAGCATGATCTTGAAGATTTCGTCGAGGTGCGCCACCGACTCTGCAGGGTCCACGGCAAAAGCGGAGACGTGATAGTGGCTGTCCAGCTGGATGTGGACCCCCTCAATGGTGAAGTAGCAGTTCCTCTCCTCTTTGTCGTCATGGTAAATCAGGTGTGCGTCCCTCCAGCCGAAGCGCGAGAACATCGCCGAGAACGTATCCGCCATTTTCAGGTAACTGGGCGCGATGCGCGTGAGCAGCGCGTATTCGGGCTCCTTGTGGCTGAAGCCGGACGCCAGGGCACCTGCCGAGACGACGGGGATTTTCCAGCGCGAGGCCACGCGGACCACCGAGGCAGCGGCGTACTCGCACACGGGACCCATGATCAGGTCGGGCCGTTTGTCCGGCGCAAGGTCTACGAGCGCGAACAGCGCCTCCAGCCCGCAGTTGGAGTTCACGTGGCTGAGGGTGAAGTTGACGCCGGCAAAGGGCCCCGCGGAGAGACCCCGCCGCGCGTACTCGAGCGCCGGCATCACCCTCGAGGCGGAGAAGATGTACGAGTCGTTCTGAGGCAGCAGCACGAGCACAGCGACGTCCTCGTTCAGCGCGCTCACAGTGACGGGCGGCGCGAGCAGCCACGCGGAGACGCAGAGGGGCACGAAACACAACATGTTCGCAGTCTGTTCGGAGACGCGCGCGCGCTCCCTCGCTCTCGGACCTCCAGCCGGTTTGAGAAGTGAACTCGTGACTCGTTCCCACTTTAATTTTCTTAGTACTTTACGCCACACCTAACTTCTCTCATTCCAGTGTAAAGTAAACTTAATGTCAACAACTCTACTCTTTTCTCTCTTTCTCTGTCTTTACGGGCTTTTTGTTTGAATGGCGTGTTGCTGTGTTACTCTATCTTTCTCGCTACAACTTCAAGCCTCCACAACCGTTCTTCATCACTTGGTTTGTCTGTGAGTCGCCTGCGCACCCTGTCTTACTCCCCTACAGCCCCGGCTTCTCTTGTGTAGTCGCTCCTGTTGGAGTGTGGTGCTGAACTGTGCTGCTCGGTCGCCACACACGCTGCATTCGGGGAGGGATTTTGAAGCATCCTCTTTATTATTATTCCTGCGTCACGGCGGCGTGGCCCCGCCCCATCCTTAAAGAGCCCGAGCTCCAGTCTCAGGCCCGCCCCGACACACAGCACGCACGAACTTAGCGCTCTGCTATCGACCGACCGTTTCAGCACAAAAAAGGACACACTTTTCCCCTACACGGGGCGGCTGGTGTGTTTCAGTGAGCAGCACCACTGTAAGAAGAAAAGCCCCCAGACTTTGATGTTTCCACCTATGAGCTTTGTACAGGATCCTTAGCCTGGCTGCTCCAGACACAAGAGAGTCTACCAGCAGTTTGATGTTATGCTTTTAGTTTGATTTATTTATGTAATAACTGATTTATTGTTCATGAATATAATTTTATTAAAAACATTAATGTAAAACCCTAAAGATTGTCCACCAATAGTTAAATGGTTAAAAATGTCCAAATACCTTTTGGAGACCACTGTATGTTTGCATATTTTTAACTGAGAGAAATGACCACTTTGTACTAGTTGTACTCAGTATATCGTTTAAATTTATCCTAAGAATTTCATGATACTGGTACCCCACAAATAAGCAAAGAACTTGGAACGTTTGGACACATCACAAACAGCACAAACGCTTGACATTGGTGTGTTGCTATAGCGACAGTAGGCTTGCACATCCAAACAGACACAGCGAGAGTTACGCTGCAGAAAAGCTACAGAAAAACTAGTAGTTATTGGTGGTGAGGTTGTCAAAACACAGAAGGGTCAGACACATGCTCAGACCTCGCTGACGTTAGCATTTTCAGGCTCTATGTATGACCGTAAAAGCAAATGCTGGCTTGAAATAACAACCACTATAACGCTTCATTAATGAGAAGGGCTATTCTCTTTTTGCATCTTCATCCTCAGTTTGGATTTTAAGGATGATATTGAAAAAAATGGTTTAAAGCTGCACTTTAAACACCTTTACAAAAAAATTCTTTAAATGTTTGTAAATGATTTTCTAAAAAGAAAGCAGTAATGACAGTTATTGTTCACTTCTAATTTTTGCTTGTTTGCCCAACAAAAATAACTGATGTACATTTCAATTTTTAGTATCCCACTGTTAACCTACAAATACAGGCTTACTGTTTTCTAATAGGCTTCTATTAGGAAAAAAGATCAATTCACAATTCTGTGATATATATGGAAACTGTCAGAAATTTTAATTATATCATTATATTAATTTTTGTATATACGCCCACTACTATTTTGTAATATATTACAGCTCAGGCCAGTTTCCATTTCCTGAGAATATTAGCATGTGGGTTTTTCCATTTCACCACTTATCACATATACAAAAACAGGCCTCATGAAGGCCTAAAGGCTGGGCAAATAATTTCAGTAATTGACTTTGTTAGAGAAAAGCCTGCAAGAGTCACATGCAGTTAAAAGGACTGGAATCACAAATCTGTTTCCTTCCTGTTATTTTCTTTTAGGCTACCTATTTACTCCTTTTTTGTTGCCAGCATGCACCAGTTGTGGTTTGTCTCCACTGAAAAAGTATGTTTTCATATTTGGATAGGAAAATGGTCAAGACTCTCATACAGTGGCATCTAGTGGAAGCTACACTACAATACACCACAGTCTATGTTCTGTTGAGTTGAGTTGAAGGGACACATTGTGAATGAAGCTCCTCCAACTTTCTGTGACCACCATGCCTTGAGCATGTTCTGCTGGATTGTACATCCTGAGTCTCATGGTAAGACAACATGCAGCAGCATTCGGTTTTCGCAACAGAAGGGAAAAATGGCAGGGCAGATTTAGCATGGCTCATTAAGGTGGACTGAAAGCAACCCACGAGGCACAATATCCCATTCATGTCCCTTTTAAACAGTTTGGGGCAGGGGAGCAATTTATTTGCACATAGCTTCCCCAGAACACTTGTGGTGCTCTGAGCTATTATATAATTATGGGTAGGGAAACAGAATACTTATACACAATTTTCGTGAACAAGTCTTTTACTAAGTGTTATCTTTAGCCTTTAACGTCATTCAACCCAAATTACTCTCAAGGTGCAATTAAATGTGTTTTGGGATGCAGGTCAACCTTGAATATTGGGCACCTTATTACGTAGGATCCTGTAAGCCATGGTTGGGTTGTGTTTATTCTGAAATATAAGGTGTAGTTTTCTACTGGGAGTAGTAAAGTCACCATTTGATGAATGCATCTAGAATTTGACTTGGGCATCAAAATTAAATGTATTCTATGCCCTTGCACTCTCTGTGGAGTATCAAAAGATTTGTTTGTGTGTTTGCTCTGGAAGCTTGCTGTTGTGTAGTCCATTATTCTGATCAGAAGGGGGACATCGTTCATGAGTCCTGCTCGTTTAAATGTATTAAAGTGCTTGCGTCACAGAAGCCATCTGTCATGGCTGGTGAGTTGAGTACAGTTTCCCATCAGGGAATTTAACAATGTACATATGCTCTTGAAATTAACAGTACCCAAAAGGCCACAGAAGAACCACTTTTGGTTCCAGAAAGAACTCACTGGACCCCCTTCAGTTTGCATGTCATCCCAACCGCTCTACGATGATGCCATCACCACCACTCTTCACCTGGTCCTCACCCACTTGGACAAAAAGGACACTTACATGACCATGCTGTTCATAGACTTGAGTTCAGCATTCAACAATATTTGATTGGGAAGCTGTAACTGCTGGGCCTGAACCCCTCTCTCTGTAACTGGATCTTGGACTTCCTGACTGGGAGACCACAGTCGGTCAGCACCACCTTGCTGAGCACATGGGCCCCCCACGGCTGTGCACTCAGTCCCTTGCTTTTCACACTGTTGATCCACAACTGCGCAGCAATGCACAGCTCAAACCACATCATCATATTTGCTGATGACACAACAGCAGTGAGTTTGATCAGCAGGAACAATGAGGTGGCATACAGAAAGAAGGTGCGACGGCTAGTGGACTGGAGCAGAGCCAACAACTTGTCTTTGAATGTGGATAAAACAAAAGAGATGGTTGTTGACTTCATAAGGGCATGTTGTGATCTTTATCCACTGAACATCAATGGAGATCGTCCAGAGCACCAAGTTCATTGGTGTTCACATCACAGAGAACTTTAAGTGGACCCTCAGCACCAGCTCCTTCGCCAAGAAGGCCCAACAACGTCTCTACTTCCTGCGGAGACTGAGGACAGCGCACCTCCCCCCAATTCTCCTTACATTGTACAGAGGGCCTGTAGAGAGTATTCTTTGTAGCTGCGTCAAAGTTCGGTATAGGAATTGTTCCATTTTGGATAGGAAATGATAGTGAGGACAGCTGAGAAGATCATCGGGGTCTCTCTCCCCTCTGTTACGGACATTTACATGACACTCTGCATCTACAAAGCCACCACCATTGTGGTCCCACTTCTCCCTCATTCCATAGCATTCAGGCCTCCACTACCAGAACAGGAAACAGTTTCTTCCCTCAGGCCATCAGAGTCCTCAATCAGAGCTGAAACATAAACGGAACTGTATTGTATTCATTCAAACTAGTATTGTAGCTGTCAGGTGAACTAAATGTTGTCTTGTCCTGTTTAAACGATCAATACTCAGCCACTAATCATCTGATCGATTAGCTGTAGACATGCGCAACACACTGGATATTAACGGACATTTTGCTCCGCATTTGTTTCTTCACAGACTCTCTCCGACGCACAATTTAAGGGTGACTCCACCATTTTCTCTCTCTCCCCTATAGCTTGATGACCAAGCTCCTGTTTCAAATGCTGTAAGAGGAGAAGTGGCTCCAAAAAATGGTTGGAATAAAAAGTAATAATAATAAAACTGCTGATGCAATCACACTAATAATACAACTTAAAATTACCTGTTTAAAGCTAAGGCCTAGAGAGAGGTTGAAATATAGTCATAAAAGCAAAACTTGGCAGTTTTTAGTACATAAAAACACAGAAACATGATTAGTGGACCTCAAGGAGAAAACTTGATTTAGAAAAATGTCAAATATCCTCAATTTTAAGACAGAGTAAGTCTCATCCTGCTTTGAGAGTTTAATGTTGTACAACTTCATGCATCTTTGCATTTGAGACTATCAAAAAGATCCAGAATCAGCCTCTAATAATTGGACAGCAGTAATATTCACTTACTGACTTACTCACTTTTTGTAACCGCTTAATCCTCACTAGAGTTGCAGGGACCCGGAGCCTATCCCGAGTCCGGTGGGCGCGAGGCAGGGACTCACCCTGGGCGGGGCGCCAGTCCACCTCAGGGTACACACACACCATTCGCTCACACACTCACACCTACGGTTTTTAGAATCCCCAGTTCACCATTGGACTGTGGGAGAAACAGGAGACCCCGGAGGAAACACACGCCACCTCGAGAAGCACATGCAAGCAGTAGTATTTACTAATTTAGTAATCATCTACACTCTGATCCCATTTGGGGAGTTTGGGGATTTTCCTTCTCAATTAAACCTGATTCAACCACTCAGCTAAGTGCCAGGTTATTTAGTGTGTTAGAGCAGAAAAATCACCAAGCTGTGCTGGTCTCCGGCCCTTAGTTCCCCACCTCTGTTTTAAGGTGTGTGGCATACCCAAGATGCATCCAACATAAGTGTATTCTCATAGAGAGTAAGCTGAGAAGATTTTTCAGGCCTTGCGTAAGTTGTTTTGTGACAATATGTGCCATGAAAAGTAAACCTAAACCGAATGTTCCAAATGTGTTACAAGTGACATCTGGTGGTCGCTTCAATGAAACACACTCACACAGAGTGAACTGTTTCCTTCCTGATTTCAAAGTAATTTTATCCTGTATTCTATCTTATTTAAATAACTAACGTACCAAAAATGCTTAAACGTATAATAAAATGCAAAACTAACATCACTGTCTATTGAGACAGGTTTTATGGCAAATGATTGATTTTCCTCTGCACTTTTCAGGTCAGGTACAAAGAAAGTTACCTAGACAGTTGAAACCAAGTGCAATGAGTGAAAGAATAAAGTAACCATTTTTTTATAATTAAAAAAAAAAATCTAAAGTTTCTTTATTTATTTATTCAGTAAATGGAGAATGGAGAATAGTAAACAACCTGTTGCCATTACTAATGCTGGGATCTCTTATTTGAGAAAGAAGTCGAGCATTAAAAGGGTCAAAAATTTAATGTAAGACTGAACTTTCTTCAGGTGTCAGGATCTGTTTGCCACAAGAAAACAGACTACTTGGAGCAAGAAAGTAGATATAGAGTGCACCACAAGTACAGTGATAAAAATCATTATTTACTCTAATTCAGTTGAATTATGAATTTCCACATAATGACTTTTCTTTGAAATAAGGCAATTTTGTTGATCCAAAATAATTAACTAAAACTGACTAAACCTAGGGCCCTGTGGTGGCGCAGTGGCACTGTGCCTCACACTGCCAAGGTTGGGGGTTTAAATCCAGGTCCTGGTCTTGTGTGTGTGGAGTTTGCATGTTCACCTCATCTGGTTTCTCCCACAGTCCAAAGACATGTGCGTCAGGTGAATTGGGGATTCTAAATTGACCCCAGGTGTGAGTGTGTGAGTGAAAGGTGTGTGCCCTGTGGTGGGCTGGAGCCCTGCCCAGGGTGAGTCCCTGCCTTGCACCCATTGGCCCTGGAATAGGCTCTGGGTACCTGCGACCCTAGTCAGGATTAAGTAGTTACAGAAAGTGAATGAGTGACTAAATCTAACCTTCTATTATTTCAAATTCAACTCGCAGATTACTAGTGGTAATTTAGCTAATTCGTTAAAATATGTTCAACATGTCCTATCAACACAAAAACCGATGTACTTTGTGACACAGCTTGTAATTTAGCTAATTCATTAAAATATGTTCAACATGTCCTATCAACACAAAAACTGATGTACTTTGTGACACAGCATCTGTGTCCTCTCCATGTGGCTCATAGAGACCATTCGATAGTCTTCAGACAATCCTGCAGGATTGTACAAGCCTCCTTTGACCACTCTCTCACTGTCCTAACATGGGCTGGCTGCCTCTTCACCAATGGTAGGTAGGTGGGTAGAAGGTGCACCAGGTTGTGGTCAGATCTGCCTAGAGGTGGGATGGCTGTGCAGTTGTATGCCTCTTTGACACTGGCCAGTCCAATGTCTTGTTTTCTCTGGTTGTACAGTCCACAAACTCTGTGAAGGTGCTTAGTGTCCAGCTCAGAGAGACGTGGTTGAAGTGCCTGGAGATGAGAATGAAAGCACTCGGGTGCCTCATTTGGAATCTCGCAATCACAGAGTGGATGAGATCACACACTGTCATCACATTGGCCAATGGAAGAATGCATACAACAATTGTCATCACATGTGAGAACTCTCTGGGCAGATAGTACAGATATAGCCCCAATGCTAACAGCTCAATGTCCAGGCTACAGATACATTCCTTAAACACAATGCAATGAAACTGCACTCTCTTGCAATTCTCTGTTGTGTCTGACTTGTGCCATAAGCTTGTTTATTTAACTGTCAAAGATACTGGCTCACATTGTCCATAATTACAGAGGGAAGAAATGCTTTCTATCCCCTCCTCACCAGACTTGCCGATACCTTGCCACTCTTTCCCTCAACCTTTTGCTCCTCCATGATATTCCCTTTTTGTCTTTCCCCTCTGTATCTCTGAGGGAATGTCAGAGATGAACACACTATTCTTTGTTGTAAGATCAGCTGGTCACAGTATTAACAAAGAGACAGTTTCTGCTGCTAGCTGCATTAGCATTAGCAGTGTGCAGGCAGTCCAAACAAAGAGCCATAAATAACAGAAATGCACAAATAACTCTCTCAACTAGAGAGGGCACAGCTTACTAACACTAAATATACTGAATAACCATTGTAAATAAAACAAGAAAGTTTAAAAACACTAAAATATGAAGATGGGACATGGAGCAGTCATAAACATGTGGCTCATCCATGCCTTTATATCCTGCAAAGTTTAATATTGCAACGTTTTTCTAACTGGTCTTTTAATTGGCAAAAAGACCATTAGACAGCTACAGCTTATTTAAAAGATCTTCAGATCCTTCCAATCAGATACAGAATTTATTTCAAAGTGTTGCTAATTGTTCATAAGTCACTCTGCATCCTAAATACATCTCTGAGATGCAGGGGCAGATTTATGTACGGGCAACATAGGCAGGCATCCAGGATCGGCTAGCTGGGAAGATCTCAGAAAAGAGGTGGGAGATGGGTGGGGTGAAAGGTTGACCTGAGGTACCCCCATTGGAGCGGGGAAATCTATCTCAGATAGTGGACTTGTACAGTAACCTACTAATGAAATTTGTAACATCACTCACAACACGAAATGCTACCAGATAAACATATCAAATCGAAATGCTACCAGATATACATATATTTCTGTGTTGTGTTAAATCATAACAAAAGATAATACAAAACCAGTGTATATCCCACCAAGGTGAATTGGTTTAGTCTTGACTCTTGGTTAACAGTTTGGGGGGATGGGTAATGTATTGGTTCTTGATTGCCAAATTAACAGAAATGGAAAGAAAAAGGTCAAAGTCATCAGATGTCTAGTTTAAAAAAAAAGAAGAAGAAGAAGAGGATAAACGTGCAAAAGATAAAGAAATGCTGCTGTCATCTCTTTATGAGTATGGTATTATGCATATAATGAAGTAAGCTGGTTAGTGTAACTCTTTTGTTATCCCATTACTATTACTATTGCTTGCAATACTTTTAGATGTAGGCCAACAATTTTCCGTTTTCCCGTTGTTAGTCCAACTAGAAACTAATATTTGATATAATTTTACTCTGTTTCATAATGATAATGCGTGTAGCCTGCAACAAAACTATTACAACCTAACAGATAATTTATTTTGTTAACTTATGAAGTGACATCATAAATGTTTTACATTATTGTATTGATTAGGTCTTATGCTCAGTAAGGGGAATTTTTAATGCTGTTAAGCTAACTTAGAAGACATATTTATTAAACAGATATTTTGTATCTTTTGGGACATATTGAGTATTTTGGACTGTCTAATGTCTAGAATCAGCCATTATCCAAGGAAGTTGTATTGTTATTTAGTTCCTATTGTGAATGTTTGATAAATCGTGCATAATGACATCTATATTTGTGCCAGAAATGCATGTATTTTGTCAAATTTTCATATTACCTTTCAATACAAAACCAGGGGCACTTCTGAAATATTTTGGAGCACCCTCTGGCACTGGTCAGGATGAAGAGACATCTGCTTCCTCATCCAACCTGGTGTCTTCACAAATGTCTGATTCTGAAGATGAAGACCCATTTGCCTTCATTTCTCCCCAACAGGATTCTTCAGGTGTGTTTGTGTGGATGTGTGTGTGTGTGTGTTTTTGTGGGAGGTCAGGGGAGCAGGGCTAAATGAGTGATGGACGAAGTTGCCACCAGCACTATTTAATGGAGACATTAGTTAGTGGTGAAATCTCTAGAATTTGGTTGTTGTACTCAGAAAAAAACAACAGCCTCTTCTGCCTCTGCTGCAAATAATTTTCTAAGAGAACTATTAATTTAACAACCTGAGGACTAACAGACTAAAGGAGAAGCCCCACATTAAGGAGCACTTAATGGGGTTTTTGGAGTCAAATGAGTCCATGGGCCAGCATTTGGCATACTGAAAAGATTAGATGAGCTAGACATTCCTTTTGAGGACTGCAGAGGACAGTCCTATGATAATGGGGCCAACATGAGGGGGAAACGCAATAGTGTCCAAGCCTCCTGTTGGAGCTCTATTTGAGCTCAGTGCTCATACACTGAACCTGGTTGTGGCTAACGCTGTTAGGAGTTCTGTTGATGCCACAGGTTGGGATCTTGCACAAACTTTACAGCTTGTTTGCAGCCTCAACACAGTAATGGACTGAGACAAGGAGGGAAAGCAAAGTGAAGCGTGTTGAGCCAGTGAGATATCGGGCAGCTGCAGTGAGAGGAGCACTGATTAAGGTGAGGGATCAAACCAAAGAGCCTGTGATAAAAATTGAGGCCCAGCCCTTGTCAGAGGAAGTGGGATCAAACTGCTTTAGCATTTGTACAGTGGTGTGGTATTACATCTTGTGCCATATCCAACATGTGAGGAAGCTGATGCAGTCTCCCAATATGTGTGTGGATGTTGCAGTCAGTCTTTTTAAAAAAGACAGAGAGAGGTATCTGCAACTACAGGGCCACAGGCTTTATGATTGTATAAATGTCAGCCAAGGATATTTGTGAGGACATGAATGTAGAAACCGTTGTACAACAAAAAAGGCTGAGGTCCACAAAGCGTCTCCTTTCATATGAATCATTTGATGAGCCTTTTAGTGATGCCCTTAAGAAGCTAAAGGTGACATTTTTCAATGTCATTTATTGATGCTGCAATCTCAGCACTTCAGGAAAGATTTTCCACATTGGAAAATGTGGGAGAGAAATTGTTAACCTGTCAATCTTCCAAAGCCTTTCATATGAGGATCTGACAAAACTATGCAAGGATCGTAGTAGGACACCGCACTTTAAAGAACATTAGATGGCAGAAAGCTAGTACAGGAACTGAAGAACTTGCCTGACTTGCCATCAAAGACCATGATCCTGCCTGAGCTGCTGACATTTATACATGAAAGGGAGCTCACAGAAATTTATCCAAATTTGTGGACTGCTCTCAGAATTTCTCTTACTCTTTCGGTGACTGTGTCGTGGAAAATTGAAGCAAAAAAATCTAAATCTGAAGAAATCAGTCGGAGTCAGACGGTCGCGTCGTGTTGTTTTTATTTAAAGAGATACAGCCGTGACCCGTGGGGAGCTGCGTAAAAGGCTTGCTCGCTCCTCCAGCTGGGCTTGGTACATAGGTTTTTAAAGGCCCCAAAACTTCAACACCCACTTTATT
>JBBPCZ010054462.1:0-12703 GCA_037974445.1 Brycinus macrolepidotus | reverse complement strand
CTCAGAGTCTCTCCTCAGCACATGTCCAAACCAACGCAATCTCACCTCTCTGACTTTTCCTCCAAAAGGTCCAACTCCAGCTGTCCCTCTAATAAACTCATTCCTGATCCTGTCCATCCCCGTGCAAATCTTAACATTTTCAGCTCTGCCACTTCAAGCTCTGCTTCCTGTCTTTTCATCAGTGCCACTATCTCTAAACCTCCAAACCATACAGCGTAGCTGGTCTCACTACACCTTGTACACCTACCTTTTCACTCTTGCTGGTACCTGCCTGTTACAAATCACTCCTGGTGCTCTTCAACACCCATTCCACCCTGCCTGCACTCTCTTCTTCATCTCTCTTTCACAGTTGCTGTTACTCTGGACTGTTGAACCCAAGTATTTGAACTCCTCCACCTTCACCAGCTCTACTCCCTGCATCCTCACCATTGCACCGTCCGCCCTCTCTTTCACGCACAGGTATTCTGTCTTAGTCCTACGAACCTTCATCCCTCTCCTTTCCAGAGCAATACATATATAGATAGTGAGAGTGAGTTACCTAGAATTCAAAAAGCAACACATTTACATACATCTGCCTATTAAGGCTACCGCAGTTCAGCCCCAGTCTTTCATGCTGAAGTTACAGATTGTGTTTCAATCCAGGCTACTTTTTGAATGAGGCACAGTACAGGACAGCCAATAGGAGTGGAAGTAATTCACAGTCTTAAAGGCACAGTGACAAAATTAGCCACTGAATAATGACTACTTTTCCCCTTTTTTCATACATTAAACCACACAAACATCATAAATCGACTCCAGGAATAATAAAAAAGAATTAAAAATAGGAATATGAAAAATAACAGAAATATTTAAGGAAACATTTTTAAAAATGTATATTGTCATGTAAGTTAAAGTTGGTTGAATCTGCATAAAAAAATTACATTATACAACAAACACAAAATTATCCTCACTGACTGCAAAAGAGGAACATTGAGTCAAGTCAAGTTTATCTATGTAGCACATTATCACACACTAAGGTCAATCAGTGTGCTCTACAGGAATAGAATAACAAATAAAATATAATAAAAAAGAAGAAGAAATAAAAGAAAAAAAATCATTGAAAATCAATAAAAGAAGACTGAAAGTGATATAGAATTGCTGATATTTAAAAGAAGGCGGAGGAGAATAGTAAGGATTTTAGAACCTTTTTAAAAGTGGCTACAGTTGGTGCGGATGTACTTTATCGCACTTTTAGGACACAAAGAAACTATTGGACCAAAGTCACTTGGTGAAAGAGCTAGATAGATCTGAGTGTCATCTGCATAGTTATAATAGGGCACATCATTCTCTTTAAGAATCTGACCCAGAGGAAACATCTACAGGTTGAATAGGACAGGCTCAAGAATTGACCCTTGAGGGACTCCATATGACACAGCGGGTTTCTCCAATTCACAAGTGCCAATCAAGACAAAATAACCCCTGCCTCCCAAGTGCAACCTGAATCAACTAACGGCCGTACCTGAGAGTTCAACCCAGTTTTCAAGTCTGTCTAGCAGAATGTTATAGTCAACAATGTCAAAGGCTGCACTCAGATCTAACAGCACCAGTACAGTTATTTTACCTGCATATGTATTCAGGTGAACATCATTTAGTACCTTAACAAGGGCAGTTTCTTTACTATGATGTTGATGGAAACCTGACTGATAGTTGTCAAGGAAACAATTTGTGTCTAGGTAAACTACTTTCTCTATAAACTTGCCTATAAAGGGTCTATATCTGTTAAGGTCAGAAGCGTCCAGGTTACGCCTCTCCAGGAGGGGTTTAATATCTGGGGTTTTCAGCAGTGCTGGAGTTCAGTGAGTTCAGTGAGCCATTCACAATATGCAAGTCTTGTGCTAAGCTACGAAAAACACTTTGTCCAGGGAACCTGCAGATGGTTTCAGATGAACCACTATTTCCTCAAGGGTTGTAACATCTACAGGATCGAAGTTGGACATAAGATAAGATAAGATAAGATAAGATAGAACTTTATTTATCCCGAGGGAAATTCTTTTTTCATAAACATGCTCAGTGCAACAAGGGGAATAAAAGATAAGACAATAAAGAATTAAAAAAAAAAAACAGTAATAGTGTAAAATGGAATAACAAAATAACTAACAAATAACTATAACAGATATAATAAAATAACAGATTATTAGTGCAAGTGGTTTTGAAAAGTGACTTAGTGTTTGTGCCATGAAAATATGATGAATGCAATAAAATGAGATAGCAGCAGGTGATGAGGGGATGAGATTAACATTCAATAATATACAGATAAAAGGATTTGTTAACCTCCTGTTAATGATATGCCATTCTAGCTCTGCCCAGCTCAAGGTTGTATCTGTGGAGCCTCTGTGTGAAAATGTCCTAGTTGACGTGAAGTTTAATTTGCCTCCAGAGGTGCTCAGCTTTCCTGCATTCTCTCTTCTGATTTGTCACTGCTGCAAATTTTCTCCACAGTGCTTTCTGTTTACCAGAAATGGTTTTGACCTTGAGGGGTGCAATAACATCAAGGACCCTGAGCATTTTAGAGTTAAAATGATTAAGACATTCATTTACAGACTCTGCTGCTCTGCTTGAAGTCATAGATATGGCTTCATTAAAGACACCCCTGGCATTTTTATTAATATACCTTTTTTTGACAGTCCTAGAGATAATTTGGATGATAGGAGAAGCCAATTCATCAAAGAGAACACAGTGATGGTCTGATAGAGCCACGTCTAAAACATTCACAGAAGTAACACTGATATCCGAGTGAAGTGTGTGACCACAGGTATGAGTGTGTCCACGGCTCACGTCCTGAGTGACTTTTAAGGTGTCAAATACGACAGTAATTTCTTTGGCTGTGCTGTCGTTAGGAATGTCAGTATGGATATTAAAATCTCCTGTAATGATACAAGAGTTAAAATCAGTGGAAATCAGTGATAACATTTCAGAAAATTCATCAGTAAAATTAGGACCGTACTTCTGTGGCCTGTAGACAATCATGAGCAGCGAGCATTTTATGAAAATACAGAGATATTCAAAAGAAGTAAATTCACCCAGTGACAACTGCTTGCATTGACATTTATCTCTATATAACACACTCACACCCCCACCTTTCCTGCCTACACAAGAGACATTAAAAAAGTTACATTTTGGGAGCTGTTTCAGTAAGAACCGAGGCACTGCAGCTGTCATCTAACCAAGTTTCAGTTAAGAGCATAAAATCAATCGTATGTGTAATAATTAAATCAGGGACTAAAAGTGACTTCTTGTTTAGTGACCGAACATTCAAGACTGCAAATGTCAAAGTGAAGGAGGGGGTTAATACAGTTTGAGGCCTGTGATCAGTAGTGCATAAGTTAGAGTGATTAACCCCACGAGCTGAGCACACTCTATTCCCAATTAATACTGGAATGTGGAGAAACTCTGCTCGGCACATTTCCACATGTTCGGCCTTCCAACACACCTGCTGAAACAACTGAGCAAATGAACAAGGCCGTAGTGGTGAAATGAGAGTGTGAGAGCAGGGAAACAGCCAGGACAGCGGAGGCCCAGGACCAGAACCAGGACCCCTCATGTAGTGCATCGTGCCAAATGCAATACTGCACTTCACCAGCAGAGAGAGTAAAAGAAAAGAACATGTTTAATTTTTACTCCCATTCTCCCGACAGCAGCACTGATGAGAGAATAAAACAGCAAAACAGCACAATTACATCAGCAGTTTCACATACATTACAATAATGTAATTTAAGAATATACTGCAATATAGGAAAATAGTAATATAGGGAAAAACATGCACAGTGGACTCTGCAGGGAGAACACTTTCACTTTTGCTTTCACTTAGAAAGCACAGTGAAGATTTATCAGTGTTCTTTGTTACACACACACACACACACTTCTGTGAGGAGCACCTGCAGGACACGTCCTCGTTCACTGAGAGAGAGAGGAACTGGAGTTTTTAAGGATGTCAGGTTCGTTGAACATTAAACCCTTTGATTCAAGCTGTGCTAAAACAGCAGAGAGCCATTTCTGTCGTGCTGTATAGTGCTTCTGTAGCATTCTGTAAAAATTAATTGTGTATTTTCTATAATATTATTACAGCACTCTGTTAGAAACCCCACTACTGTCACTATAGTTTTTTTTTTTTCCCATAAAGCTGTGTTGGAATCGCGTTCAGTTCATAGGGTATAGTTGCTTATGGAGAAAATAAAAGTTACTCATTAAACATGAAAGCAGTCCCAAACAGATTTAAGGTCCCTATTAAAAGCAGAAGTGATCCAGGTCCAGGCACTGAGAGTTAAAACTCTTAGTACCTGGACTGCCTACATGCATTGACTCGTGGTTCATAAATGGCTGGGAGTCGACTCCTCGATTTCATGCGTTTGGGAATTGAGAGTCGACTCCGAAGCTTCGGATTCAATTCCACACAGTGACTAAGGACAGGATAATGAACTGGAATGAAAGGTGTTTTGGTTTTAAAAGCCACTGAATAATGTTTTTTTTTTTTTTTTTGTACGTAAAATCACTTAAGCGTGAAAAGTTAGGAATAATAAAAGAGATAATAAAAATAGGACCGGAATAGGAATAGGAATTCAATAAAAACAACAGAAATAATCAGAAATAATCAATTAAATGTGGAGTATGGGCCTTTTTAGTTGGTCATATATTATACAACGAACACGTATGTCCTTATATGACCAACATTTCACATTTTCACCAACACAACTGGTGTGCAACAACTGAGCGAATGAGCAACGCCGTATTTAAAACTCCCCTACTCATAGTTCATAAATGGCTGAGAGTTGACATAAAAGAATCGATTCCTCAATTCCAGGCATTTGGGAAGCAAGGGTTGACTCCAAAGCTTTGGATTTGTTTCAGTGCTGTTCATGTTTGGAGTGCTCTGCTGTCACTGTGAGGGCAGTGTGTATGAAGAAGTGCAGCCTTCCGCAACACACACATTTCAACAGTCCATCTGTGTTTTAATTTAGGCAAGGTGAAAAACAAAGGAAACGTAAAATTTGTAAGAGAAAATTGGGTTTATAGTCAACCAGGCGCATCAGAAGGCCTGAGCATCCAGGAGCTAAAGCCTCAAATGTTTAATGAAAAGCCTCAGTAATAAAAAAAGCCCAGGTTAAATCATAATGTTCTGAGCTTTCGTGGTGACATGACAGCACATGGCAGAGGCGATGAAACCGTGACCTTCCCACGCCAAACCATCCCCAACCTTGTCTGTCTCTATGTCTTTGAAATTAAGATTATTGTGTGGTATCAACTCTTAGAATCAACTCAATTGATTCCCATTACTTGAAATTGTCACAGCTCTGTCCGGGTCAGGCCGCAACGTACAAGGAAATAATGGTGGCAAGTCCCCAAATGTGTGTTTACCTTGTACTTTATTCATTTTGCTTAAAGACTGTAGATTGACAATGGTTTTTTTTATCTGTCTGGAGACCAACAGCCAACCAATTGCAGAGCAGAAGGCGTTAACAGAGAGTATACAAAGAGCAATCATTCAATCATCCAATCATCCAAGGAACTGTGCCTGACATATTGCAGGAGATTGGGTCTGAAAGAGGAGGAGCCAAAAGACACCCATCCCACCTCTGACAGAGCCCAAAAATGGAACAAAAGCACAATCAAGCAATACTTAAGGCTGCTTTAGCCACGTCACAGTATTTCACTTTACTTTATAGATGCTTAAGAAGTCCAGACTGAATCTCTGCAGTGTTAACGCATAATTGCTTGATCACAGTTATTTGAGCTAATCGCAATTGTTTGAACTGGCCGCAGTTATTTGACACAGTTGTTAGCTTTTGCAATCAAATATTTACATCAAAGCAGAATGTAATGAATTCATTGCATTTATTGAGACACAGGAAAACAACAGGGTTGTCTTACTTCTGGCCGCATGGTGCTGTAACACCGACAGAGGACAGCAGTTCTGTTCGTACAGGAATGAGCTAAATCAATTAGCTAGTCTGCTGTCTCGCTTTGTCTGTCTGTTTTAGGACAAACGAAACAGTGTTTTAAGGTGGACCAGAAAGCTCCACTAAGAATCTGGGGAATGAGAAGGTAAACTGAGCCCTGTTCACTAGCAACAAGGGCACACACAACAATGTGAGGAGTCGGCTTCAGTGCTGGTCTGGTTATATGGGGCAGCTCACACTTATTACTGAAACTGGAGGAGAACCAGACTGTTCTACATGGGTAGAACTTCAATACTGCCTTTATATCAGAAGAGCACAACTGGCTGACCTTCCTCAAAGCCATCTCCTGCTGCTGACATTAATGTAACACTGACTCTGATTGGTTTCTTTGACAGATCTGATGTTGTATTTGAAAATCTCAACTCAAATCAGACAAAAGACCAAATCAGATAAAAGACCAAATTCTGCACCGTTCTACTGTTAAGTGTATTATGTGTCTGAAAGTTAACCAAAATCACAAAATCACTGTAGATGTCATTAGTTCTGATCCTAATGCTGACTGAAATTACAGTGTGTTTTGCTTTCAATTTCTTTTTTTCCTTTTTACAGTCCTGTCACAGATTTGGTACACATGTTTGTCCACAGCCCGTACAGGTGACGTTTTAACATATTTTGCATTTAAAAACTTCTGAATTGTGGAAACTTCACCAAGAAAATGACAGCTATACTGTAGATGTGTTACCACTCATCTTTACATTTCAATTTCAAATTAAATTTAGATTTTAAATCATATTAGACGTGCTCATTTTCCATCCCAGGAACTAAAACATATTTTCTTTTAGATCACCGTAGCTACAGTCTTTTCCTCATTTAAACGTCTGTGTGTCTGGTTTATATATTAGACAATGCTTGTAAGAGTGTCTTTATCACTAATTTTTTGCTCAGTGTTTTGCTTACCATTGCATTTACTATTCATGCGCTCACAATTTTTTAACTTTCACTTTTTACAGTGATTCGGGTCCTGTTACGGATATGGTACATAGTTTCCACAGACCACAGAGGTGAATTTTTATCATACACAATAATATGTGCATAACAAAATAAAATAAAAAAATACAGCTATACTGCCAATGTGTTTCCACTCACCTTTACCTTTCAAATTCAAATTACATTTACATTTAAAATCAAATGAAACTTTCTCATTTTCAATCCCAAGAACTGAAACAGTGTTCCTGCTGAATATACAAGTAAATTATTTCTTTTAAATCAATGTAGTTACAGTCTTTTTCTCATTTAAAGGCCTTTGTGTCTGGTTTATATATTAGAAGATCCTTAGAAGAGTATCTTTATCACTCATTTTTTGGTTTTACAGTAAAAACAGTCCTTCTGATCTTAATGCTCTTTACAAAAACTGGCTGAAATTACAATATGTTTCGCTAACCATTGCATTTACTATTCATGCGCTCACAATGTTTACTTTTTACAGTGATTCAGGTCCTGGCACGGATACGGTGCATGGTTTCCCCAGACCACAGAGGTGAATTTTTATCATATTGTGCAGAATAATAAAATGTGCATAATAATATAAATTACAATATACTGCCAATGTGTTACCACTCATCTTTACATTTCAAATTCAAATGAGGTATATTCAAATTATATTTAAAAACTTTCTTATTTTACATCCCAAGAACTGAAACAGTGTTCCTGCTGAATGAACATTATTTCTTTTAAATCACTGTAGTTACAGGCTTTTTCTCATGTAAAAGTCTGTGTGTCTGGTTTATATATTAGACGATGCTTGTAAGAGTGTCTTTATCACTCATGTTTGGATTTACAGTGAAAATAACCCTTCTGATCTTAATACTTTTTCCAAAAGACTCACTGAAATTAGAGTGTGTTTTGCTTACAATTGTATTATTGTATTGTAATAGTATTTTGTGTGTTTTTTTTTTTACAGTGGTTCAGGCTGTGTCATGGGTGTGCTACAAAGGTGAGCCCTCCCACAGCCTGTGGTGCTGAATTTTCAACATACTGTACAGTGTAACATGTCTGAATGCCTGAAGGGAACAAGTGTAGCTATATATGTACACCGTATAGCTGTATATATATATATGTATGTATATATACATATATATATATATATATATATATATACAGTATATATATATATATATATATACTGTAGATGTGTTACCACTCATCTATCTATTAAAATTAAATTAGACAGATTTTCATTTTCCACCCTGAGAATTAGGATGATGCTGGTGCTGAGCAAAGTGTAAGTGGTCACTATTGTCCGAAAAAAAACAACCTTTATCAGTTTATCGCACAGAAATGAGGAATTAATGAATTAACTGACTGAAATGACAGTGTGTTTTGCTTACCATTACATTTGCTGTACGTACACTTACATGCATAATTTTTTCATTTTTTGTACAGTGATTAGTATCCTGTCCTGGGTATGGTACAAAGGTGAGCACCCTCACAGACTGTGATGCTGAAAGTTTAATATACTGAACACCGTAATATGTCAGAAACTTGACCAAAATAACAGATGCAGATGGCTATTTGTTCCCAAAATTATTGTTAATTATTATGCGCTGTTCTTAAACTGTCTCCATTCCCCTGTCCCCTAAACACATGCAGTTTGTTTTTGTTACATTTCAGTTAAGGGGCCAGAAGTGATCCATTTCCACCTGATGACGACTGGAAATATCTTAAATTGTCACAAAACCTTCATAGAGAATCTCAAGATCAGGTTTAATCTGTGTGAGGAGTTCCTTGTGGATAAAAGTGATGTCATTATTGCTTTTGCCCCCGTTGTGTCTCGCGCTGGAACTGACATTGAAGCTGCTCTTCAGAAGATTCCTGGTAAAGATATAGCACAAGTATAAGAACCACCAATGCTTTTTGTAATTACCTTTATTGATTCAATTTAAACAAACACAAAGACAAAAAAAACAAACAAAACTATTTTACGGGTAGGAAAACAGAAAGGGGTAAAGGAGGGGGAGGATATAGAATAACAACAGAATAAAATGATGCAGCAATATAATTATTTTCCACAATACATATGACTAATCTTGACATGCAGAGACAGTAAGTTCATTAAGGGTGTTTTCACATTCAGTCCTCTAGAAGTGGTCCAAAAAGTGGACCACCAGAAAGGGAACTCAGTTCTTTTTATGTTCACAGTGGGAGTTCACTTGTGATAGTGATCATTCGGTCATGCGTGAACACACCACAGCACACAGTGTGAACGGCATGAAATTCTTCCTCTGCATTTTACCCATTCACCAAGTGAAGCAGCGGGCAGCCAGGAACACGGCGCCCGGGGAGCAGTGTGTGGGGACGGCACCTTGCTCAAGGGTACCTCAGAAGTGCCTAGCAGTCTTGGGAATCGAACCCACAACTTCCTGATCGCAGGGCGCACGCCCTAACCACTAAGCTACCAACTGCCAAAAGGGGACTCGGTTCTCTTTCTGGTCCACTTCAGCTCAGATGGGGCCTCATTTCTTTATCTGTTCATACTTTAGTTCCTCATCCAACCTGCCCCGTTGTTTCTTCACGTTCCCCATTCTTGGGAATTTTTTTCCATGTAAGAGTAGATGGTTAAAAGCTCTAGCAAATTTCTACATTTTCCACAAAGATCTATGCTACTATTTTTCTTCACTGAAACTGATGGAGAGCAAGAATACTTTGAGGCTATGCAGCTTGGTAGAGAAACTTGATCTTGACAAGAATCTCTAGGTCTCCTTTATTTATTTATTTATTTGTTTGTTTGTTTGTTTGTTTGTTTGTTTGTTTTTTATTTTTTTTTGTTATAATCATTTATTCTTTGCATTTATTTTAGTTTATTTCTTTATTGTCTGTTCGTTTCCCGGGGCTGTACCACGTGATCTACCCATGGCAAGCCTAGAGAGCGAAAATTGTCAAAGCGAACCAAGAGCGCTTTGTGGTCATAACGCGCGAGTTAACCAAACCGTGCCGTGGACTTAAAGCGAACCGGACTGAGACCACCTCCCGATGTGGTCTGAGTTCGGTTTGTTTCAAAGGGGTCTGAGTTTGTTTGGCGTGTTCACATATACACATAAAATGCTGACTAATCGATCTGAGCTCGCTTTAAAGGATGAAACGGACCAAGTGTGAAAACACCCTAAGTCCTTTAAAAAGGCTATAGCAGCTGACCAATCATCAACAGTTTCAGATGTCTTCATGAAATTTGTTCCAAAATTAAAATATCTAAAAGGTAGGATTGCCAGTCAGATGACATGTGAATATTTGTTTTAAACCAACCATTCAAAATAGTCTTTTGGTTGGAGGTTGATGGCGTCATCAAAATCCTTTACTGCTGCTCTATAGTCATCTGCTAATGAAAGTAAACCTGGACGTGTCCCCCCACTTTTCAAAATCATTAGTTTTGCATGTAATAATGGGCCCCAATTGAAGTTGTAAACAAAAGGTAGTCTGGGAGGATATACAAGTTCTTGCTCAGAACCACTGATGCTTTTTGACCATAGTGTTGCAGAAGAAACTCTGAACTCGAGGCTTGGATGCTGATTACACTCTTACTACGTTTTCCCCTTACAGTGTGCCGGCCTGTGGTTCTTGTAGTTCTCCACCACACATATGATCAGAATGCCATTGTACCACAGAGCAAACACTGTGTTACCAGGAGTGATGTGTTCACTGTGGACTGCCTGTATCATGAAGATCGAGGGTTGCTGAACAGTTCTCGTAACACGGAGGCCCTGAAAGCAGCAGGAGACTTTTTGAGCGGCATCAAGATGAAGCAACATTTGCTGGTATGGTTCAAATGGGCAGAATGGAAGAATGCTGGAGCATGTGTGGTCACTGTCTTCTGGTGGGCTCATGTCAGTTCCACTTCTGTAGCTCTGCTAATCCACACAAACTTCCTGAAAATCAAGTCTGTGTTCAACTCCAGATTTAGCTTGTGATGTACATAAAGCCTGTTTATCCTTTGTCATATGATAAACACAGATCAGCCACAACATTAAAACAAGTGAAGTGAAGAGCACTGATGATCTGATTTTAGTCTCTCCTGTTGAGGGGGTGCAGGGTTTGGGTATATTAGGCAGTGAGTGAACAGCTAGTTCTTGAAGTTGATGTTGAAAGCAGTAAGAATGGGCACAAGGATCTGAGACACTTTGACAAGAACCAAACTGTAATGTCTGGACGACTGGGTCAGAGCATCTCCAGCACAGCAGGTCTTGTGGGGGGTTCCCAGTATACAGTGGTCAGAACCTACCAAAAGTGGTCTAAAGAAAGGACAAGTGGTGAAGCGGTGACAGGGTGATGGGCGCCCAAGACTCATAGATCTGGTGGGGAGTGAAGGCCAGCCCGTCTGATCTGATCCCACAGAAGAGCTGCTGTAGAGCGAACTGCTGACAAAGTTCATGCTGCTCTGATAGAAAGGGGTCAGAATGCACAGTGCAGTGCCCCCTGCTGCATATGAGGCTGCGTAGCTGCAGACCAGTCAGAGTGCCCATGCTGACCCCTATCCATCCCCGTAAGCTCCTACACTGGGCATCTGAACTGGACCATGGAGCAATGAAAGGCGGTTGTCTGGTCCGATGAATCATGTTTTCTTTCACATCATGTGGACGGTGAAAAATGAAAACCACCCACCCCTGGGTCAACAACCCCAAACCTCACCTTTTATTGGCTGAAATTAGCTGGTGTTACAGGAGGGAAAAGATAACCTTATGCAGTTTTAGGGTGGAAACAGATATACTTTGAGCATGACAAAGGTTTGGAGCCAATACAACTTTTATTTGGTAATTGAGCTGGAGCTTCAACGATTGTCCATGTCTTTACCACTGGTCTATACAGATGTGAAAATGACCATAAATCAAAATGTATGTCAAAAAATACCTTTTCCATATTTCATGTACATGTTGAATAGCGCGCTACATTGACAAAAACCAGTCCAGATGAGGTGTTCACACCTCAGTGTAGACTATAGCCTTCAAAGTAGTTTGGCTGATACATCTTTGGAATTTCCTGTTCTAATGCCTGTATCATACATTTTTGTGTTTACAGTGGAAATGATCCTTTCTGTCACCTGGCATGAGATCCTCATGGTTCTCTTAAAAACGACTGACACCTACAGGATATTCTGCTGCCTACAGAACAGAGGGCTTGAGAGATGTTCCTTCATTGAATGGGCTGTTTGTCAGCACTGTTTAATCTTTAGAGTAGTGCGCAATATGGGTGATATATTGGCCTTCCCAAAAATCAGTTAGATGTTTCAGACTAAGTGAAGGAGATAGAGGCAACTTAGGCATCAGTGCTTATAAAATAATGTAATAATGTGACCAAATGTACTGTGTGAGTAAATATGAATAAAACCATCTTAATCATTTCAATCCTTGTTTTTCTTCTCCTCCTAATATTCATTTGGGAGAAGCTTTTTCAAAACATGCTATGGTGGTACAGGTCACAAAAATACTACAGGACATAAAGACATAAAATGTGTGATTATTAGGCATGTGCATGCTGACTATCATATTTAAGTATTTGTAAGAGCCTATTGTCTTATTTGATTGACCCCAGTACAGGAAAAAATGATGTTACTTGTTATTAATATCATAGGGCTGGTAAGGAATTTTGGAGTTAAATATAGGGGTGCTCAGTATTTTTTATCTGTCCGATACAGCCTAAAATGACTGGATCTGAAAAAAAGCCTAAACGATCCTGTAAATCAGGGGTGTCAAAACCCAGTCCCGGAGGGGAAGGGGACAACA
>JBBPCZ010054431.1:0-12703 GCA_037974445.1 Brycinus macrolepidotus | reverse complement strand
AGAACAAAACTGAATTTATTAGAAGCTAAAGAACACATCTTAACCAGGGGTGCCAATAATTATGGAGGGCAGTGTAGATCTTAAAGTGATAGTTCAGCGAAAAATCATACTTTGATGTTTCCTCCTTAATTTTGCACTGGAGCTATGAGGTTAATATTGCTAACAAGTAATGGAAGCTGATACCCTTCAATTAACATTGTGTGAACAGACAACACATAGATCATCATACAGATTGAAAAACAGACAAAATTCAGGGTTCAAGAATGCTGTTTCAGGAATGTGTATATATATTCCTATGCTATTTAAATGGGCCCTTCCTTGGATACACTGCTCTTTCAAAATGTTATTATAAGAAAACTTTAGAAATACTTAAAACAAATGTAACTGACTGGTTTGAAAGTGTAATGTAACAATATACACTGTAAGTGCAGTTTAATGAAATAACCCATAGCTTAATCACAGCAGCACAGATTTGCAAAATCCTTTTCGGTAATTTTTGGAAAGAACTTGTGTCCAAACCCTCCCAGCACCTTTTCAAGCCTGCAAACAGTCTGTCACATTTGCTGAACGCACATTTGGAACTTGTGTGTCAAGCTCATCCCATGCAGCTCAATGCCAGAAACATCTGGAGACTGCGGAATGTTTTTAGGCACTCATTTATCCCACTTTTGTCCATTTTTATAGAAAACAGCAGGGAGCATCCTTATGATGACTGACCATGCTTGAGATATTTAACCCTTAGAAATCTAGGGTTTTTTATCTTTTTTTTTTTTTTTTTTTTTTACACTTTTGCTCAAGTACAATTACAAAATGTGTACTTGACACCGCCACGTATGTCATACGTTCTTATGCCATACATTCTTGGTTTCAGGTGGCCCCAGGCTCCTCAGATATGTCATCATATCTGAATACTGACATAATTGTAATATCTTTATGAGTCTGGCCCTTTTTTGATTAAAAACGAACTGTGCAGACTGCCAGCGGAGTTTTAAGCTGAATACAAAAAATGATGATGGTTCATACTGTGACTGATGGCTTTGGACAAATTTGTGTTTAGCATAAGGCAGCTGTATTTTTTATTGATTTTCCTCCTCTTGGATCTCCCTGAGTGCCAAAACTTTGACAGACAGCAAGACAGACCTTGGAATGTCAAGAGGGTCATAATTTTTTTTTTGACAGTCAGCTCAGAAAATTCTATAATGGAAAGATAAGGCTGAATATTATTTATTATTGGTTTATTTACTATTGTTTATTATTATGTATCAGGTCTGTGTGTCAAATGGTTCCTGAGCCCTATTAATTTGCAGCATTATCTCATTATTCTAACTGATGTGCTTTTACATTTAGCATTTAATTTTCTTTTTTTTAAATTTAAATCTTTTTCTTGGTCCCTGTAGGCAACATTCTAAGTGTATGAAAGGTTCTATCCAACTAAATGTTTCTTCTTCTTCTTCTTACTATTATTATTTTTATCCTTATTATAAATATCTTTTATCTGACTGATATGCCTACCAACTGTTAATTAGTTATGAAGCCTAGAACACATCCATGCAAACTACTCACAAAATGTGGGCTTCTTGTTCTGGGGTTATTTCATTGTTAGGTTTTGATTGAAGTCAAAGGGGTTAAAGTCTTGAACTGCCAAATGAAAATGATTCAGATTTTTTTTCCTGTAGGAACTAGGTAGTTACAGCCAAAGGAGGTTGGGCAGTTTGAGATACAACCACTGGTTAGGCCTTCAGGAGGTGGACAAAACGGTCAGTATAAAACTGTAATACACAAGATAAAATATGTTAATGTCTGTTAAAAACATCAAATTAAACAATATCTGTCTGTTTAATGTCTGTATCGGCTGCTCATAACCCTCCACGAATGACCACATTAGTCTCAGTGTTCCAGTGCAAAAGAAAGAAGCAAACCTCAGATATCAAACATCTTGGCTTATCAATGTGTAAATTTGAGAGAAAAATATGTACATTTGATTTATTTTTGCAGAACTAAAACCTAAAGGCCTCTGGCTGTATATACACGCTTATAGGTAGTTTATGATGAGCTCCTTTGGTTTAACTTCCAGTTGCTATTAGGTGAGCATCTTCAGACACTCAGACTGAATTTCTTCAAATTTATGAACACATCTCATCTCTTTATATCTCACAACTCATCTCTTTATATCTCACATCTCATCTCTTTATATCTCACAACTCATCTCTTTATATCTCACATCTCATCTCTTTATATCTCACAGCTCATCTCTTTATATCTCACAGCTCATCTCTTTATATCTCACATCTCATCTCTTTATATCTCACAACTCATCTCTTTATATCTCACATCTCATCTCTTTATATCTCACAGCTCATCTCTTTATATCTCACAACTCATCTCTTTATATCTCACAGCTCAGCTCTTTGGGCTGCAACTCTGCTAATTATGAAAAAAAGATAAGGGCAATGTTTTGTTTGCACAAAAACATGGGTACTATTTTAATAATCATCTCTAATTTTGATTGTTTTATGATCCTTTCTTTCATACATACTTATTTGAGAGCCACTCTGAATCAGAGCATATTCTCAGTGACCGAAATTTGCTAAATAAATACATAAATAAATGCTGTATGACTTAATAATGTAATGTTATGCATTTGATTTGCATAAAGAAAGTGAGGAGAGAATAACACTGCATGTTTTATTGTTTTTGCTGATCACACCCATGGATGCACTGAAGATGGATCTGACATGTAGTGATTCGGTTTCATTCTCTAGGCTGGTTCCTTTCTCAGTAGTTGTTCTGCACGTAGGCAGCGATGTACTTGACAGCCAGCATGGTCTCCTCACAGGTGGGCTTGATCTGGGACTCGGGCAGCAGGAAGCCGTAGCGGCCGGTGTCGCGGAGCTCGAAGGTGTAGGAGTATTTCACCCCCAGGTCATAGGCCCAGTCATCAGAGCCCCCAGAGGCAGGGTCTGCCAAAAACACGGGGGGTTTAATGTAAGATAAGATAAGATAAGACAAGATAAGATAACAAAACTTAACCCTTTATTTGTCCCATGGGTGGGAAATTTGCATTATTACAGCAGCAAAGTGGACAAAAGAAGCAGCAGCATGACCTATAGAGTAAAAACTATACAATATAACAGTATAATATAAAAAAAACTGTGTATGTATATATATCAGCTGGTGCTGCAATGTCTGCTACTGCTAGGCATCTGAAGATGCCCACTGTGTACATTAAAGTATATCTATTGCACATATTGCACGAGAAATGCAACATCACAGTGTGATTTATAATGGTCTTATCAGATTGCTGAAATCGCACAATTTGTAGAGGGAATTAAACTCTTTAGAAGACTTAAAGGTATTTCTGGACCAGATGAAAATTATGTTATTCACAGCATGGAACCTGAGAAGACTCTTAGTCCTGGAATGAGAAATGGTTGAGTTTATATTGAGCTTACTGGGTTCTTATGTTGGGGAGAAATATCTGAGCAGCACAAGACTTGAGCAAAAGTCTCCTTTGCCTCATTATCTTTGTCTATTGGGGAATTTTTTCTGTACTTTTGTCTGTTGTTGTAGAGCATCAGAAACCACACAATCAAGTCTGTTTGAGGTTCTTTGCCAACAAATGATTTCGCACTGAAATGATTTAGAACTGACTTTGCACTGAATCATTCCTTTCAGAAAAGATGATCCATGATCTACTGCTAAAGATTTTAATGAGTATAATGGAGTGGTGTTGGAGGTACTCACAGATAGTGGTGGCCCCGGGGCCGCTGGTGTATTGGGTTCCGTGGAGGCTTCGCAGAGCTGTTGAAGCTCCCTCTGCCACACGCAGCTGAAACACAGAGAGATTAAGAGGTGAGATCCAGATCAGGGGAAAAGTCACAACCACAAACATACAGTGCATTAACTAGAGCCAAACCCAGCCTACATTCCTCAATGTACAATTGTTCTCCAAACTCTAAATATGTATTTTAACACAAACATTCAGCAAAAAAGATAGAAATCTATTAAAACATGATTTAATAATCACATATCAGACCTATCTGAGAATGGGCTGGTTCTAGTATTGTGATTGACAGGACTCATCGTCTTTAATGTTACTTAAACAGAACTAAACTCAACAGTCTGAGTGACAAGAAAGGAGTAAAACAGACTGCATGAATGCAGGCTGTGTTTAAAATGATCTTCGCTTAGCCCATGATTCACTAAAACATCTTTTATGTTTTATTTTTCAATTCACTTTAATGTTGGAAATGTTGGTGTGATCAGTAACTAGTTTTCATTTGGTTGTCAAGGGTATCAAGAAAGGAATTTATGGCCCTTTCTTTAAAGCCTCTACTTTTCTGGGAAGGCTGTACACTAGATGTTGGAACATTGCTATGAGGATTTGATTGCAAACAAACTCAAGACAATTAGTGGGGTCATGTGATGATGTTGGATGATTAGTTTTGGATCATAAACACCACTTCACCAGGGGCAGCTGGAGGCCTGGTGGTTAGGGAGTTGCCCCTGCAATTGTGGGTTGTGGGTTTGAATCCCAGGAGTACCAATGGCACCACTGAGGTACCCTTGGGCAAGGTACCGTCCCCACACACTGCTCCCCGGGCCCTGCATCACTGGCTGCCCACTGCTTCACTTGGTGAATGGGTTAAATGCAGAGAGGAATTTCACACTGTGTGCTCATGTGTGACAAAAATGGACACTTTACACTTTTATCTCATCTCAAAGGAGCTCTATCACTCCAGAGAATGCAGCTCCTCTGCTCCACAGTCCACTGAGGGAAGTGTGTGAGAGTGAGCTGAAGCTCATGGACTGCTGGTTTAGTCCAAATCCAAGTACAGCCACAACCTGACATACAACACTGAGTTTTGCATCTGAATTTGACTCAATAAAATTCTGTTCAAAGCCAAGCCAACCCGACCTGAACTACTGCATCAAGTTTAAAGTACGAAACTGACCTGAGACTAACAAAACTGTGTCTGAAACTGACTCTAACAGTCAAGAATAAAATAATAAAATTAAAATTAAATTAACCTTTACTAAATGTTTTCACTAATGCTTTCAAAGTACACCCAAAATGTTTTAGTCTGGATTAACTTGACGTATGTCACTGTTTTATGCAATGCTGATGCATCAGAGATTAATTTTTCCATAGCAAGATGTTCGCCTACACCTGTATAATCATAAAACTGTTTTATTACAGACAACGTAATAACACTGAAATGATTTTTGGCCTAACAAACCAAATATAAAACTGGTTGACCTAAACTGTACTCTCCTAAATTCCTGTTTTCCTTATGAGCATGAAACTAACAGATCTCCAGCACAAGAGAAAGAAAGTAAATTGGAAAGCAAGAATAAAGTGAAGAGAAAAGAAAAAGTAGAGAAAAAACTCAGGGAAAAATCTCTTAATAGAGAGAACTGGGCTGTGGGAACGAGATCATGAATTTTGAACCCAGCGTGAGCCAGACACATATTTGGAAAACGACAGCCGAAGTCATTTTCATGTCTGGATTCAGTCGGTTCCAGATAAATATTTTAAGCTCTGGCAGACACTTTAAGCTACTGTGTGGGAAAAAGCAGCAGGACAGCAAGATCCAGATCCATCTCTTCCTCACAGACCTACATGTGGGCCTGATGTAGATATCAGAGCTTTCGGTAACACAATCAGCAAATGCTTATGTGTCTTTCAGTGGGTTGTGACAATAAGCTCATAATATATTTTATGACTGAATAGTGGTTTCAACCCCTTAAATGGTCAGGAGCCGCCAACAGGTCCAGGCTTCCGTTCATCACTCCTATATTAACCCTTATAACACGAACTGCACGGATCTGTACCGGAAGCGCATCAAATGGTAAATCGTCGTCATACGGCAAAACTCCTTATTTGGAGTTCCCCCGGTTTGTGTTGATGCTCGAGGTGTCAGACGTCATGCTGAGCTTTATTTGGTGTTCCTGTGTCATGCAGAACCAAAGTTATTGTAATTTTAAAACATGAAATGACAATAGCTGATAGCCTAGTGGTTAGGGCATTCACCCTGTGATCAGGAAGTCGTGGGTTCGATTCCCAAGACCGCTAGGCATCTCTGAGGTACCCTTGAGCAAGGTACCGTCCCCACACACTGCTCCCCGGGCGCCGTGTTCCTGGCTGCCCGCTGCTTCACTTGGTGAAAGGGTTAAATGCAGAGAAAGAATTTCGTGCTGTTCACACTGTGTGCTGTGGCGTGTTCACGTATGACCGAATTACCACTATAACCACTACTGGTGTTTTAAAAATTGGGTCATACGCAAATGCCCATAAAGAACAAAAATGAACAATTTTCTTTTATTTTAGTCCTTAGAAACAAACAGAAAAAACACAAGATCTTTGAACCCGGGAGAACTTTCAGGATAGTCTCCGCCCACGAGTGGGTGGGGAAAACTCACCGATGGAGGGGGTCTGGAGAGCGGCCGAGCGAAAGAGCAGAAAGCGACAAGCGCGTAGGAGAGGAAACACTAGTTTTAGACTGTTTACATCGATTTTGTTTGTTGAAGTCAGGTTGTACAGATACACTCTGAGTTCTAAGGGTTAAATTTTATAATATGACTGAAATCTTTCAATAGCCAGTGACAATAGTGTAGGAGGATAAATATCAGTACCAGCTCAGCGTGGTCTGCGGCCAGGCCGTATTTGTAGGAGTAAGGGAACAGGAGCAGCTGGGAGTAGGAGTGGATGGTGAGGTAGGCCTTAATGATAGACTTGTTGTTGCGGATGAAGTTAGCCACATTCTTGACCTCAATCTCAGACTCAGCAGAGGATCCACAGTAGGTGTCACTGCAGGGGCTGCTGGAGGCTCCCAAAGCTGTGTGTGTGAGAGAGAGAGAGAGAGAGAGAGAGAGAGAGAGATTTTTGTCTATCACCAAAAACAGTGCTGGATATGACAGAGGACAATGGAATAGTCTTCTGTTAAAGGGCCCATTTTAAGGAAAACACATTACATTGTTGTTTGTAACAAGTTTCATAATGTTCCATGCACTCCCCAATTCATATATTCCATACATGGAAACTATAACAAGCTGTAAAAAAAAACAACCAATTTTAAAATCACCATGTTGTGACGTCACATACATGGTGATTTCAAAATATACCATGTACTCTCTGATTCATATAGTCCATATATGGAAATGAAGCTAAAAAACAACCCTTTCTAAATTCACCATGTTTGTGTTGTCACAGCTATATAGATGTTACATTAGACTCCCCATTCAGGGAATAGCACTTTGGGACCCAGAGTTATTGGAGGGGTGGCAGCTAATTAAATGTGGTGTTCCTGGCTTACAGGAAGAACTGCATTGGAACGTTTCAAAGGACCCACACGCCCAAAAGATGTTTTTTATGCCTGACTGCATTTTGGACAATGTTCATAAAATATTACTGGTTTTGGTGCACAAATATTGTTTTATTGTGTGGAAAATGTAAAATATGGGCCCTTTAAAGGAAAGACTGAGTGCACGAATGGCCAGAAAATTGTCAGACATCTGTTGAACGCCAGCAGAAAGACTTGCAACAAAAGCTATGATATCCAAGGTTGTAAAAATAGTTTTTAGTTGCACATCATAGCTGTTATTTGGCTGCAATACTCACTGCACCACCCAGCATCAAAGTTCCTGTTGGGGTCGGCACCCACGCAGCTGGAGCCGCTTCTCTTAGAACGAGTCTTCCTCCACAACCTCTCCTGTAGGCCCAAATCCCAACATTGACTTTTAAATCATAGATTACAAGACTTTAAATGTGTCAAGTGACTGATGACTGATATTCATTACACTCAGACAAAGCCAGGCCATTTACTGCTCCTGCTGTTTTTAGCAATACAAAATACTTTTGTCCATGTTTATAGAAAACAGCATGTCATACAGTGTCAAAAACCACATAAGCAAGTCTGTTTAAGATTACTTAACAACAAGACGCAGTTAAAGGCGAATGTGTGATAATTTAGGCCCAACTCTTGACACCAAACATTCATTCATTCATTTTCTGTAACCACTTAATCCTTACTAGGGTTGCGGGTACCCAGAGCCTATCCCAGGGTCTATGGTCGTGAGGCAGGGACTCACCCTGGGCAGGGCACTAGCCCACTGCAGGGCACACACTCACACACACCATTCACTCACACCTACGGTCAATTTAGAATCCCCAATTCACCTGACGCACATGTCTTTGGACTGTGGGAGAAACCGGAGACCCCAGAGGAAACCCACACCACCACGAGGAGAACATGCAAACTCCACACACAAACAAGACCAGGACCAGGACCTGGATTCAAACCCCCAAACCTTGAGGTGTGAGGCAACAGCGCTACCCACTGCACCACCATGGGGCCAACACCAAACATGTCTTGGCTAAATTTAGGGTGATTGTTTGTAGATCTATCTCCTTTAAATTTTGAGCTCTTTTAGTGATCTTTGAGCTATGGTTGTTTGGTGGATCTATCATAAAGTATCACACAGGCTAATTAGAACATCATTCTGAGCTAAAATGTGATTAATATGAGTTGTGGAGTCACTGAGAGACGTACATTAGTCCAGGTGTACTCATAACCATCCACATTAAAAACAGGCAGAACGAAGACATCCATCTGATCCAACAGGCTGGTCATCTCGGAATCAGATCCATAGGTGGACACGGCCTAACCATAAAGGAAATTAACAAATAAGAGTTAATCAAACAAAAGGTACAATATTATATGTATGGTGGAATATTATTCATTCTGGAAGGTTTATATATCCTTCCCACATTACTGTTATATTGCTGTATTGTCTACTTACTGGAATGTCTCGGATTTACATCCCATTCACACTACTGTTACACTGCTATATTCTCTATTTATTGTATTATTTCTGTCATCCCTTGCACTTTGTTCAATGCTATAACTGCCACCTGTGCAATAATCATACTTATAGTGCAGCACTAGTCACTCTGGAAGGTTCACACTATAGTACATTTAAAGTTAAAAGACTCTAGAATTTGACTCTGCATCACCACACAACCAGTTAATAGGAGTCAGACCTGCACTGGTACACATTCTTTCACCTTATAAAAGTTTTATTTGACATATTTTCATTTATAGCTGTTCACTCAACAACTTTCCAGTTTAACAAGAATAAAAATCTGCAGTTTATGAAATAAATGGCAAAGTGGTAAAAACCTGGGGTGTGCAAAAACATTTGACGGGTAGTTGATTTTAATTTAATTTAGATTTTTTTTTTTCAATTTTATTCACTTTAACACATACCTTCACTATGTTTTACTCTCTTTGTGACAAAACATTCAGTTGGCCAAAGTTATCAAAGTGCTGATGATACCTTCGGTCACCATAATAACATTTATTACACTAAAATATTGTTCACTTGTAGTTCATGGTTCTGACATCACAACCATAATCACTTTAAAATGGGCTACTTTTGCAACATATTCATATATACACACATTTTTCCTTCAGAACAAAAGCAAATTTGTTTATGATCTTTACCTCCTTGACAAACCACTGGCAGAAAGCAGGGGAGATCCATTCTCTGGCATGGATGCCACAGTCAATGAAGATGGCAGGCTTGGTGGAACCGGAGCTCTTTCCAATCTGCAGGGAGGATGGGTGGATACATTAACCACAATTCATCACTACCAAACCTGCAAACAGTCAGTTGATGATTGTATAAAATAGAAACCACTATAAATCATCAGATTTAATTTAGCTGTATGAGCTGCATGAGTCTTAGTTGTAGTTGTAAACAGTGGCAACATTAAAGGGAATACTGCACCAACCACTGGAACATACTTAGCTCCTCAATAGCACCCCCAGAAATTGAGATAAGATTTATAATATAATTTCCACTCTCATCCTTGTTAAAAATTAAACTTAAATTAAAATGGAAAGGAATTCAGAGAGCACCTCCTCTCTCATAACTCATACTTGCTTTTCTGATTGAGCTTACAACTTCTTGCACTATTTCCTACTTAAAGATTTAGCACTTAGAGCTCTGCTCTGGTTCTCACACTGTCCTGAAACTTGAGTGTTTCCTAAAATTGTTAGTTGCTTTGGATAAAAGCATCTGCCAAATGAATGTATTGTAATGTAATGTGAATAAAGCTGTTACAGTGTAGGTCTTGTGCCAGCATGTGTAAAGGGCAACTGCTTGGAGGTGCCAGACCACCAGGGCCACCAGTTTAATGATGCTCCTTGTGTTTATAGGCAGTAAATTATAGCATCAGTTGATAAGCTGATAAGATCTGTGCTCATTTATAATTTAGTGGATGTCAAAAAAGTGTTGTCTTGAAGAAAATGCAAAACACTAATGCTAATTCTTAAAAAAAGATTTGAGCACCAACAAAGCTGAAACACCTTATAAGCATTCAATTCTTGGGTGGGTCTGTTTTAACTTGGGTTGCTGAGTTATATGGCTTTTTTAACATTGCATGGATCAGTAGGTGTTTCAGAATTTGATGGTAATATTTTAGTGTATTAGTCAAGAGCATTTTTGATATATGATAATATTGACATGGTCATATCTTGGTACAGTGTTGGGAGAAATAGCTGATGAAGAAATGGAAAAGTTTTAGGGTTTATTAGATTTTTTCTCTCTGGTGCCACCTGCAGTTTGCTTGAACTTTGATGGTATGCAATGCTGGCTTGTGTAGGATCAACTAAAATAGATTCACAGGCAATATTTAAAACCTTTGCTTGTTTTTCTGACCTGACCGCATAACATGGTGGAAATGGCTGTTATTCGTCCTGTAGGAAAATAATTTTTATTCAAGGGTAAGTTTCCCTAGGTTGGGTAGATTCCATTTCATAGAAACCACCACATTTTAAAATGTGGTGTTTTTACAAATTTTCTCTTACTGACTGCAGCATTTTTTGTTCATTGGATTTAGTATTAAGCATTTTCTGAGTGTTTCTGAAGAGTTTTACTTTAACTTTATTTAACTTTTCTTGTCGCTGTGTCTTTGCAGTCATAACATAAGCAATTTCCTCCAGGATCAATACAGTTTTCTGATTCTGATTCTGATTCTGAAATGTTAGCCTGTGTGCAGTAATGCCATCACTGCTGCAGAAACACAAGATATTTACATTTTGTGATTTAGTTTAAGGACATAAAATCAGTTGCCATCTAGGGTCTGAACCTTACAGAAGTGAATAAAACTACATGGAATTGGAATTACACTGGAAATAAAATAAAATCAGAATTGATCGTTGAAAGTCTGAAACATTCCATGTGTGTGTTGGTTATTAGGGTCACAGGGAAACGGCACCAGTGGTTTCAGTGAAGGCTGACCTTGAGCAGATGCATGGCCCGTCCCTCGTAGGTGTTTCCAATCGTTGTTCTGGTGATCAAGGAAGGGTTGGCTGAAGTGATGGAGGTGATCCAGCCCTGGATCTAAAATACACAGAGCAGTCCCTCATATCAGCAAACAGGTGAAACACACAAATCGCAAAATAAATACAGAACAAGTGTGTCAGACTCCAGTCCTGCTGGGACACAGCTCTATAGTTTAGAATTCTGTCTCACGCATGATTCAGGTGAAACATAATATTGCTGGTTAAAATTATTTTCCTCTGCCTGCATGGTGCAATGATCAAAAATAAGAAGATGATGATATATCGCTGCTGTAGAAACAAATCCTTGTATCTTCAAAAAGTTACAGGAGAAGAAATAAAGCTCTGAAATTTCCTTGTTAATCACTGTGACAAGGTTTGAAATTTTGGATGATTTCTATTGGTTTGATCATCATAAAGTTTTGACACACCATCAAATTATGTTAAATTATGTAAAAAATATTGCATGTAAAAAAAATGTTAAAAAATATTAAAAACAAAAATAGAGATAAAAGGTTCTTGTTTTGACACTGGCAATATAATGAATAATGTTTAATGTGAACAGGCACATAAAGTAACAAGGGAAAAAAAGGTACATTTGAATTGTGCTGACTTTAAATTAACCTGATTCAGCCTGTCAATAAATGACCAAGGCTATCATGAGTTGAATTTAGTGTGCTAGAAGAAAAAGTTATTCTCTGAAAATACTGTTTTCTGAGCTGTGTCCCTCCAGGACTGGAGTCGGACACCCCTGAAATGGACGTTAAGAGTTAATTTATGATGGCGACACCGTTGACCAGTTGTTGTACTTTGTGTAGTCATGGGACTTTGTCTGCATCCTGTTGTCCATCTGATCATTCATGGCGTCCTGCACATCATTGATCAGGACCCTGCATCGCAAGAGAGACAGAACTCAACTATAAACATGCTTACAGTAGATCATAAACTTTTCCTTAGTGAAGATATAAGGAAAAGGGCTGTATTTAAAGAGTTCATATAGACTTGCTGAGATACTGGCTTATTTTATCAGCTGTATGATGATGCCTTTTTCAATAAAACATGCCTTTTTCAATAAAATAGGAATTCAATAACCACTACACGCCACATACAAAACCCCACACAAACTTTCATATAATAATGATGGAAGTTTGATAATGCACTGATTTGTTAATATTAGGGTTGGGACTCGATTAAAATAATTAATGAGGGTTTGTAATTAATTAATCTTGATTAATCACATTTAATCGCACAAGAAAATTTGCCCCAAAGCGCAAATGGTTTTTAATTTAAAAGGGTTTTAGTGGGCGACAGAATCAAATAATAGACATGGACATGAATATTGTAAACTCAAGCTC
>JBBPCZ010054411.1:0-12704 GCA_037974445.1 Brycinus macrolepidotus | reverse complement strand
AATGTCTTGGTATGCTGAAGTATTAAGATTGTCCTTCACTGGAAGTAAGGGGCCTAGCCCAAACCCTGAAAAACAGGTGTGTCCCAAAACTTTTGTCCAAGTGTAGATTTTCTTTCAGACTTCACTCACTCACATTAACTTCACTGTTTGCCACTATAGACATTAGTAAACACTTCCCACACAAACACACACTAATTTGCATTAAAGGACCCATTTCCAGGTGGAACTATAACATCTGTGTGGCTGTAGAGACCAAAAATAGAGAAAAAAAACAACTTAATTTTCCCGGCTTAGAATTAAACAGACTGTTTACTGTTACCAAGCCTTCAGTACTGATATATGTAAATGACATGTGCTCTGATTGGCTAGCCTGTATTGTGTGTCATTTACAAAGTCCAGGCTGAAACAGTTCATAAACAGCCTTAGCGTGAATGGGCGTGGCTAAGCTGCTGTAGGTTGAATAACCAGATATGCAGGGTGCAAAGTTATGGGAGTCTTAGTGGGGTCTGAGACCCCTGTCAGCGTGTTTGGTTCACCCCCAATCACCCCTTGCACCGTGGAAAAAAAGTTTGCTTTGTTTCATCAGTCGCTAATCCTCCCACCCCACCGAACAGTGACAAAAAAGTTTGATGTGTGGACCCGACCAGTTGCCACAGGGTATCTGGTACCTTGTAGATATGTAAATATGTTGGTTTTTGTGACATCACAAAAACAGTGAATTCAAATGGGATGTTTTTGCAACTTGATTTCCACATATGGACTGCGTGCTTTACTCATGTGTTTCCAAAAATGAGTGCAATGTACACCACTCATAGTGTCTACACAGTCCACACTATATCTACGGGAGTAAAAGTTTCTAGTTACTACAGTATCAAGTATCACCATCACACAATATTCAGTGTACATTAGATTTAGAAGATATATGAGCACATCTTTCAGAAACTGCACATCTAGCGAGGTCAACATTTTCTCACACACACTGGAGATATAGCCTGAGGACAAAGGTCTAAAACACACTTCTGTTTGTAAAGCTCAGTTAGAGAGTTTAGCAATCTGGAGAAAGTTAGAGAAGGAGAGAGAGAGTGTGTGTGTGTGTGTGAGGGAGAGAGAGAGAGAGAGAGAGAGAAGAACAATGTGGCTTCTGCTAAAGGCCTCCTTGGAGTCGCTTATAATAGAGTTTCCAGATTCATATTTACGCGAGTTAATAAAAAACATTCACTCTGCTTTTGTAGGGCACACACACATCAGGTTTACATTGAGGAACACTTCCCTCTCCCTCTTTCAACTTTAGGCCAGGCTAAAACCTCATACCCCTAGAAAGTGGTTTAACCTCCAAGGGGTCTACTTTAGTGTAAAGATCACAGACCCTCATCAAAAATGCACCCTTCCTATCTGCTTCATCTCCTAGCCCGATATTACTAAGCTAAAATATACTTAGACTACATAATGTCAACTGCACTGTATGTTGCCTTGTCCTGTAAGTTATTGTACTGTTGCTCTTGTGGGTTTTTTTTTTTTTTTTTGCACTCTCTCTTTAGTCCTGTCCTGCCTGTACTTGTGTAGTCTTGTAGTGTTTCTGTTTTTGTTCTTTGTGTTGCTCCATGGTCCTGGAGGAACATTGTTTCATTTCTCTGTGTACTATGCATAAGGTTGAAATGGCAATACACACCTACTTGACTTGACTGGACTAATCCATAATACATAATAAGCACTAACCAACAAAAGTATGTCACCATGTAGACTACACAGTAACAACAGTGTATGATTAATTACTGTACCCACAGTAATCATAACCTACACGTTCCCAGTCTGCTGTATAGAGAACAGGATTATTTCTGATTTTTTAATGGGAGAGAACGGGATTATTTCTGAACTTTTTTGTACAGCGTCTTTGTCTCAGTTGCTGAATCCAGCCCAGATTCCAGCCCAAGACATTTTCAAGTGTGCTTAGTGGAACAAATGTTTCTGACATTGTTTATGAGACAGCTGCAAAGGGTGTCCGTGCAAAACACGCAGACAGTCCTCGCAGAATGCGTTTGGCAGTTACCACCACAATGCCTGTCCAAACCTTCACAACAAAGGCGACACGAGACATTTCGCACTACTCTTGCTGAGGGCAATAAAACAAAACTCGGCACTTCACAACCCACCCTGGCGGTAAATGGGAGGCTGATATCACGGAATTACACGCACACTGAGGGTACACATGGTATATTTCCTTGTTATAACTTCATGTGTTCGTTTAGCAGTGATGTCATGGATCTGAACCAATATAAAAACCTGTGGTCTGGCAGTGTACGGTCCGAACTGAAGTGCCTGTGATGTGTAGATTGTTTTGTGTCGCTGCATCTGTGCTCAGTGGCAAAGCGGGATGGTTACATAAGTATTTAAGTGGAAAGTGACCATTTTGTCATAGGTGAACACACCACAGCACACAGTGAGATCAGTGTGAAATTCTCTCTCTGCATTTAACCCATTCACCAAGTGAAGCAGCGGGCAGCCAGCGACGCAGTGCCCGGGGAGCAGTGTGTGGGGACGATACCTTGCTCAAGGGAACCTCAGAGGTGTCACTGGCAGCCCTGGGTTTCAAACTCATGGCCTTCTGATCACAGGTCCAACTCCCTGACCACTAGCCCACCAACTGCCCCACATTTAGCGCTGTGCCCGTTTCAAACTGTAGATTGCTGATAAACGTGCTTGAGCAACATGATTCTGATCACTTTTAAACGCTCAAGTCATGGGATTCCAATTAAGCTTAAACACACGCAAGCCACTGGATTCCAATTAAGGTTAAATGCACTCAAGCCGTGAGATTCCAATCGCTGTTAAATGTGCCCAAACCACAGAATTCCAATCGAGGTTAAATGTGCTTGGACCCCACTACTGATAAATGTGTCCGAGCCACTGGTTTATGATAGCTGATAAATATGCTTAAGCCATGGGACTCCGAGGGCTTGAGCCACTGGATTCCAATTGAGGTTATAGGTACTTCCAATCAAGGTTAAATGTGCCAGAGCCATGGGATTCCGAGTGCTGTTAAAGATGCCCAAGGCACAGGATTTGGATCGAGGTTAAATGGGCTCAAGCCACAGGACTCCAATTGCTGTTAAATGTGCTCAAGCCATGGGATTCCAATCAGGGTTAAACATGCTCGAGTCATGGTACGAAATTCCAAGCAGACTGTATTTTAGTACACATGTGGTGTAAAAGATTGTTTCAATGAAGTAACAAAAGAAAAACTTGGTGTAAAAGGTAAAAGACAGTTCGCTGCAGTTTTGGCATATAGCCTGACTTGTGGAGCAACAGTGTGGTCTGTTACAAATTTACCACACCCACAAGTGAGCAATTGGCTGATATGGTGAAAGTGGCTGTTGCTGAATGGAAACGTCACCATTCCTGCCACAACCGGCGGTGCTAGAAACAACTGGTGGTGCCGTATATATATCCACAGTGTTCTTACATATATTTATATATCCACTCTGTACATATATACATACATATACTCAATGTGTACATACATATACTTATCTAGGTTTACATATACATATATATTTTCAATACACACATGTCCATATTTACATTTTTAGATTATTTGTATAGTGTACTTTTTATTTTTTACTGTTGTGTGGTATAGTTTTTATTCCATTGTTTTTGCTGCTCTTACCTTTGTACTGTCCACTTTCTGCCATGACGATGCAAATTACCCACTTGTGGGACGAATAAAGGTTTATCTTGTCTTATCTAATGTTAATGCAGTGCATGTGGCTGGATTTTTACTTCACACTGGCAACAATTTTATAAAAGCGTAATTCCTAGAATATATTCAATTTCCCTTTTGGAAATGTTTTGCACATCTTGCCTTAAACCTAAAAAAGTATATTTAAAGTTATTTTTTTTTCCAAGCTGAACAAACTAAAACGTGACTGTTACGTGTGCCCCCGCCTTGTCCCTGTTTGTTGACTATGTCTTTGTTTACGTTTAGCATGTGTCTTCCATGCGTGTCTGTTGTTATTCTGGTCCTAGCCCCACCTTAGCCTTGTCGCCTTGTTATCCTGTTCACCTGGGTCTCGTTACTGTCTCCCCCCGCCCAGGTCCTTGTCAGTATTTATACTCCAGTGTTTTAGTATGTCTGCATGGATTCTTTGTTGACATTGTTATCTATTGTGCCTTGTTCATGTCTCAGTATTTACCTGTTGGATTTTCTCATGTTTCGGTGTAACCCCTGGATCCTTCGCTAGTGTTTTCATGTTTGTTCATTAAAATTGGATATCGCTCTTACATCCTGCTTCCTGACTGTGGCTCAGAAACTGAGGACCAAATGAAACTATGAAAAGGATGAACATTACAGCTTTTTTAATCAGAATACTGTTCAGATCTAGCCATTTTACTGGGTAAAAGCTGTAGAACTAAAGAAACAACTGGAAAAGCATTATTTGGGGAATAATTCAGTCCATACATTATATCCACATTTTACCCAAACATACATATAGATTTTTTTGACACCAAGGGCCTAGGTTTGATTTTGACATTGATGAGGCCACAAAAGTGGTGACTTCCCTCCAGCCATAGTGCAATCTCTTAACATCTTTCAAACATTAACATCAAAGTACATGTACAGTTTACATATAGGGGCTCCTACAGGCTGGTGCTGTTGATCACATAATCGGTAACCAAGTACCATAATCAAGTACCAGAACACAAGAAATTCTTTATTTTAATTTGTCACCTGAAACTATTTTCACATTTTAAGGCAGGTACTGTTACATTTTGAAACCAATGATCTGGACATTTGTATTTCCATCTAAACATAAAAAATACTGTTACCAATATCCACATCATAAATAGAAGGACGGGGTATCGCAGGACTTTCTGAGTTTCGGTTTACCGTGCAGAACTAGTATTTTACTGAATCAACACTAAATGTTCCATATTTTTGAGCACAGAATTGTTGGTATAAACTCGTCCTCTTTCTTGCCTACATCCACACGACTACTGCACTGAGCTTTGTCGCTTCTTAAAGCCAGATAGAGCTTCAGCCAATCACACGTTAGCAAGAAACGCCAAAGCCAATCCTATAAGGATACTGGGTTAGGAAGGCGGAACTCGCAGTAGAGAAACAGAACTCTTAACAGTCTGTGTTCCAAACACCGACAGGAATCCAAGGTTTTATTCGAATTTTTTGTTCAAAATTAGCGCTAGTGACAATTTAGTAGTCACTGGATATTGATAGAGACGTGTCCGTACTGTCCCCAATTCTATGCCCTTGTTTGACAGTATGTCATAAAAAAAACATTATTTAGGCATATTCCCCTTTGATGGATCCAAAACTGAATGTTGCAAATGTAGCCAAAGTGTTTTTGTGACTTAACTGGAATGCAGCTGTGAAAATAAAACATCCCTGACCTCATTTTAATAGGGTCCCCAAACTTTTGTCAGGCAGTGGAAGTCCAACTTCACAAGCTTTAACCTTCAACATCCCCATTGAGAGAGAAACCGAAAAACTGGTCTAGCTAATGTGTAAGAGCTGCAAGGCAACAGGCATTCCCGTCTCATGCTAATTGGAGATCAGTCCCACTGCCTTACTTAGGAGGTTAAGGTGAAGATTTGATTAGCGAGAGCTGGTCCTGGGTCAGCATGGAAGGAAGAGGCCATTGTCTCCTAAAATGGAGCTCGGGCAGACAGACGGAATGACCGTATCTGACACGAACCCGCTGCTCCAGTCTTCCAGGAGGAGGCGGCGATGCTCTTGTGTATATACCGGGCCCGAGAAGGAACTTTCCACAGCACCAGATGTGCCGCATCACAGCGGAGCCACTTATCTCCAGCGCCCTGCTGCACACGCACACAGCCGTTTACCAGCAGTGATGAAGGGCAGCTAAAAGTGTATAGGCCATAGGCTAGGAAACAAAGGCCCGAACGTCAGGCTGGTCAGGACGTCAGGCTCAACTGAAGGCAAGGGGAAGAACAGGGGCGTCTTGCAAATGTTTTTGCAGAGCAGTCCAATATAAAACTAATGTCGAGTATGTTGTCATGCTAACTGCATGTCAGCCTGAGCATTCTGTCAGAATTTCAGTTCATTTGCGTTATAGTGTTTTTGTGCATCTGTGTTTTCTCACAGCAGGAATTTTATAAATTCATGATCACATAAATACTACTGAGAATCCCATCTCACAATATTCAACCAGTATTGACAGCTATTCATTGACATATAGGCTGATAAATATATCCATGCTGCAAGGGGCAGTGGGGGTGGGGGATTTCCAGTGTTCAGTGTTCCAATCAGGACATGCCCCTCTAGACTCTCATATCACCACTGTTAAAAGCAAGTGGGCATAATTACAATACTTGTATCACTGGTTCAATCTTTTTATTGTAGCCTGATTGTCACTTTAACCCAGTTTTGTCCTGCTTTCCTACTGTCACATACCAACATCATTTATTAGTTTTGTGGTTAGGGTCATAATTGTCTTGACCTTGTCCGTAGGCAGACTAAAATATGCGCTTTTTTTTTTTTTTTTTATCAAGTAACAAGTGCGCACTGTTTTACCAGCTTGGAAAACAACCTGTTTTACAACAGCCACTGTTGAAGACTCGTCAAAGGCCTAAAAAAGCCTCAAAGCCAGGAACATGTGATGCAGATTCCAAACACATATCATTTTTTTCCAGTCTCTTCCTTAGACATCCCTGTTTTCAGCATGAGATGAACTTCGGATGGCTGCATTCTTTATGCTGCTGTTCGTTAATAAAGGCATTTAGGGTGAATTTGTTTAAAAAAAAAAAAAATTTCCTCCACACTAAACAGACAGCTTTCCTTTTTTTCTGGCCTGAACGTTCCCTATGATACCACAGACAGCGCCAAACCCTGAATAACAAACTCCAGCCAGAAACAGAGTGAGACAAGACCATAAAGTCAAGCAAGGCCCAAATTTACATCACTCCTTACTCGGTTTTTTTTTTTTCATCTTCACAAATGAATGCAACGAGACGCTTTGAGCCACCGAGATTAGCCGATTTAGCAGGACGAGAGGAGGAAAAGAGGCGATGTTCATCTTTTAAACTGCAGGCATATTATTAACTGCTATAAATTGTTCAGTAACCACTATGTAAGCTCGGCAGTCAGGAGAATGAGGAATGGAAGCTTGAGTCTGCCAAGAGTTTAAGGGGTTAAAGGAGGAAAAAAAAAAACTGCTTGTGCAGGAGGAGTGCAAAAAGCTGCCGAGGGGTGACCTCAGTGCTGGGGAATGTGCTCTCAGCCCCTTCTCGGCGAGTAAAAGGGAAGGAGAAGAGCGTGCGTTTATTGCGCAGGCCTGAGTCCGACAACCCTGAGGCCCAAGGCAACCAGGCTGGTCCCCTCAGGATGCGCCAAGCTCTCGGCGAAAACAGACCCTGCCAAAAAACTGTAAGGATAAATGTTTGGGGCTGAATGTTTGTAAACAGACTGACCGTTAAGCGTTGTGACAGCTGTGACTGCAACATTAGAAGCGCTCCGGACGGGAATGTCAGCGAGTGAAAAGGCCCTGAGAACATTCCTGGGTAGAATTCATTCAAGACAAACTGATTATTCGCTTCACAGGGACATTTTGGTCAAACAGAAAGCTGCAACTTGTGGTGTTCTTCATGGAACCAAGACTTTGCTCTCAAGACACCGGTCCCTTTTAAGTGTAACTGCAGTTCCAGTTACAGCTGTTCAGCCGAGGTGACACCAGTAAACAAATAAAACTCCCACTGAGGGCTGTAGTGGGGGGACTGGGAGGGTTGTCACATGGGGTAAGTTTTAACACCCACAATTTCACCAATCAGAAATAAGCTACAGGAGTGATGTCGCAACCACGCATACCAAGCACCCTCCCGAGCTGACAGGAGAAGTTTGAAGATTTTGTGTAAGGAAAGTAAAGAACGTCATATCTGGATATCCCTTGGTTGGTACTTATATTATTGGAAGTTTAATGTGCTAACTGATATGGTTTAAATGAACAGTTTCTCTAGTTTAATGTGATGTGTTATTTTTCTTCTTCTTTGATTTTTTCTTTTGTTTCACCAATTTTAGGTCAACAATGTCATATACTTAGATTTGATCAATCTACACTTGGAGTGCTGGTTGCCCCACATGGCTTATACTGAGTATGAGATTTGTGACCCTAGGTAGGCTTGTCACTTCATGCTAGCCCCGCCTTACGTGGTACTTTTTGGGCAATAGTTTGACAAATTACAAAATTTGATTCATTTGTGAATCATAGTGCTCTTACTACTGTGAACTGAAGACTCCTGCCCTCCAGACCAGTTTGACCACTTTTGGAACACCTACATGTGCTACCCACCCTGTTACTAAACTACTACTCACACAGACTCCAACAAAAGCACCTGTTACAGACTCCAACTGTTCCTACTTTGCTGCTAACTACTCATCAGTGATTAAGTCTGTACATTGATGCCTTTTATTGTTAGTCATCTCCATAGTGTTATTTTTTGTTCCCACCCTCACTATCCGGCGTCAACCAGGCGAAGATGGGTTCCTCCACCCAAGGCTTTTCTTCCCTTGCCTGTCGCCTTTGGCTTGCTCACCTGGGCTTCCAACCCAGATTCTGTAGATCTGCTTTGTGACAACATCAGTTGCAAAAGTGCTATATAAAGAAAACTGAATTGAACTGAATTGAGTAGCGCCACCTAGTGAATAATGCCAGGGCTTTATTATAAAATCCACCTCTTCACTAGCCAGTACATTTTCTCCGACAGTTCAATTTGGCTTGCTCAACAAAATGGCCACTAATAGCCAAAGAAAATTCAGCAGCCAATACGTGCCTGTGTGAATGGCCGATGTTAATGAAATTTTGAGGGTTCATTCGCAACAAGCTACAACATGTTTTTCTCTGTTCCTCGGACATGGTTTGGTCTGTCTTCAAAATGTGTTTTGTCTCTGAATCAAAATTCAAATGCTCTTCTTTCACCTGCTGAAATGGTCAGATCGTTCACTCTCTTACTACTTGGCCCAGTTCGCACCTTGTGCCTAGACCCACTGATAGCCGCTTATTCTCTACAGTAGCTTCTACTGCAGTCATATTATGCACCACAACGTGATATGTCTAATTTCAAATATACATACTAAAAAAATCTAGCCATGTAACGAGTGGACACTCACTCACTCACTTTCTGTAACCGCTTAATCCTCACTAGTGTCGCAGGTACCCGGAGCCTATCCCTGGCCAATGGGCACGAGGCAGGGAAAGAGTGGACACACTGGGGCAAAACCAAAAAAAACAACAACAACAAAAAGCTGACAATCAAACAAACAAACAAACAAAAAAAACACTTGTATGTAAAACTCACTAAAATACAGTATGTAGGCTACATTATGCGCCTTGAAATCCATCATCCTTGACAGCATAGAGTGGTTGTTGGCCGTTGTACCTGCTATTGAACAGTGATTACAAATCTCCTGCGCTGACCAATGGAAAGCAAAGAAATAAACAGCAGTTTTTAATCACTATTTATCATTTTCATTACCTAAAACTGCTCATAAAGCCTTTGATTTTTCGGCTTCTTTGAAGGCCTATATAATCTTTGTGGTTTGTTGTTTCTTTTTTGCTCATAAACTGAAAGTAATATTATTGTATTTCAACCCACCATGCAATGTTACTTTGCATCAAGAGCACAAAAGTGTACAAGACGTGGGCACAGGCCTGACAGGCATCAGTTTGATACCTCCAACCCACAGTATGGTGTACCGTGTACTGTGATTTTGAGTAGCCCCAGACCGGCTTCCAGTGTTTCTCCTCGTTTCTGCAGATAGCATGGTTTGGCATAAGAATGGCACAGAAACAAACAATTATTTATTGTTGTTTCACGGAAAAGAAAGGATGCTTACTCCTCTTAAGGATGTGAGATGTGAAATTCCTGATAAGCCAGTCATGTGGTGCGGTGCTATCCATGGGAAATATCTTCAGGGAAAGAGTTGCACAGTGTAAGAATTAAGATGCCCCAATCTGAGGCAATTTCCATCCCGGATGACTGGATTTCGTAATCCGTCCTTTCGTACAAGGAGATGTTTTACATAATGTGACATGCAGGATCGACTCACGCTGCATTGCAGACAAGGAAGCCTTTTGGTTAACCACATAAACCCGTGAGAAACAAAGCGACTGCGATTTAGATGTAAACAAGTGTCAGTGTTTTTCTTCGGTGGAACTTTAATGAGTGCTTTCTCTCAGAATACACAGCGAAATGAGGGCTTTTTGCACCATCAATCATAAAAAGATCTGCAAGATTAGCAGGTCACGGTGGCCCGCTCAGCTGGAGCGGACTGGTGGAAGGACGTGTCACGGCGTCCTGGGACAAAAGCCACGGCTCGCTCAAAGGAGGTCATTGTGAACCCGGCGGAAGTGAAGAAGTCATTGTGAATGCGCCGGACGACGTGAAGGAGCGCGTCGTGACTGGGCTGAAGCTGAGAACGCCTGTGCAGACTCTCCACCACCCACGCTCCACTTTCTCCAGCCACAGCCTGTTGCCATGGCGCTAACGTACCGTCTTCCTTGATGACAGAGTTTTAGTGAGTGCTGATCTGCCCTCAGCTTAGAGCTGCAGGCAAAAGCTTCATTCAAATGCCTGGCATCCCTTATCCAATTAATATATATTTTTTTTTAATTCTATAATAACATTTAAAGTATAGATATACAGTATAAAATATTGTGAGTTCATTTTAAATGTTTTTTTTTTTTTTTTTTTAATATTTCAAGTTTGTTTGGGCAACCTGAAGTTGTTCAATGTAATATATTGTCATAATGTATTTATAGCAATGTATTTTTTTTTGCCTCCAGTTTAGAACTATTGAAATATGGAGCATTCTGGAGATATAGAATCAGAACATGAAACATTCTTAATGCCATTTTAGAACAATCAACCGCTCTGTTAATCAGACAAATATAAACCTTCCAACATTTATACTGAAACATACAGTACAGCATCACATTAGAGTTTTTATGTGTTTAGAAAAATGTGTTTTTATATGACAGAAACAGTGACTTCATACTTTTAAACAGTGATCCCAAAGTGGTGACTGACACCACCACCATACTGACATCACAAATATATCAAAGTACCTCTGCACGTGTGTCCTCGTACATGTGAAGCTGGAACCATGACAATGCAGAGCCTACATCACAAATTAATCTCTCTCAGAGAAACACTAGACAAATGAGGATTTCTACCTTTCTACCTAAATTTCTGCAGAATTTAATAATTGAGATGTAAACAACCTCACTGAAAGTTATTTTTGATGTGAAATGCTTCACTATAGAGAAACTTAACATCTCATATTTCTTTATGATGGTGGTGATAGGAACCAGGTGTCACAATATCTAGCCATAGCCAAAGTCACAAAGCCATACAGCCATTTTACTTACTTTACAAAACAATGCATGAGCCAAACATTCCTCTTAAAGCTATACTAAAACAGTGTTTCAGGGATCAGGCAACATATTTGTCCAATAGCTTATTGCACAATTGCTTTTAGAGATATTTAATCAGAGAATCATGACTCATTTCTCTAGAATGGCCCGTTCCACATAAAACCACTCTGAATCATTATTTCTTCTTAATTCTGTAGAATTTGGCGGGGGGGGGGGAGAAATTCCCTTAGGATTCAATGCAGTTTATATCACCCTTAATTTAGTACATATGTTCTTATTAAGACCCTTATGAATGCATATGTACTCAGTAGGCAGTGTTAGGTCTGTAGTGTAGGCCAATCAATCTATATAGGACATATGAGCAAGCTGAGTATGTGTCTTGTAATATAATGTAATGTAATATGATGTTAAATCGGAGCTTATTGTTGCTTTTAGGTGGAAGGCAGAAATCTCCTGATATATTTATGGTGCTTCAACAATTGAAGAGTAGAAGAAAAGAAAAAGTGAAGAAAAGAACAGCAAAGCTTGCCTGTATCAGCCCTTGCACGGTGAATTTTATCACTTTAGCAGCTCAGCGTAGCTACAGGAGAGGAGCCCAAGCCAGACAGGATGGCTAGTTATAGCTGGAGGGGGCGGAGGGGATTAAAAGGTCATTGCTCCACAAGAGGAGGTGAGTCTTAAACCGAAAATGGGACATTTTATAGCGAGCCAGTATCATACTCTGTCTGTCCGGAGCCACAGCTTTTCTTTCCTCAAGGCTGGGCCTGAATATATTATACATACTACGATTGTCCTTTTCATTAATATTCTCAGAGCAAGGAAACCTAAGGTTTATAACTCGTGACTTTCCGACATTGGGAAACATCCATAGAACAGAAGAACAGTGATTGTACATAATATACAGTAATATATTAGTCCTGCTACCATAGATTAGTATTTAAAGATGGTACCGATATTTGACAATAAATCCAACATTTTTTTTCTTTAAAAAAGACCAAACACGAAAAAAATAAACTTAAGTGAACAAAAACTATGCATGTCACGGGCGCCACGCCCCCGCACATCAAGGTCTCCGTAATACAGAGCCTGAGTTCCCCCTCTTCCAGTCGTGTGCAGCTGGTTTCTCCTGATTTGTGCTCACCTGCGTCTCATTTGTTTCTTATTTAAGCCCAGGCCGACCCAGAGAATGTTGTCCAATCACCCTTGTGTCCTCTGGCTTAATTGTCTGTCATGACTGGTCGGCGGCCGCTAGAGGTCGCCGTTGGACTCTCTGCCATTAGGCAGCCCAGCTGATCCGGATCC
>JBBPCZ010054400.1:0-12704 GCA_037974445.1 Brycinus macrolepidotus | reverse complement strand
TTAAGGTAAAATTAAGGGGTCGGTTTCACAAATTAATGGCCACTTAATTCAAATTAGGGGGATTGGTTTATTTTCAGGGGTAAATTAAGGTACATTTTAAGTACATTGTGTTTTATAGTGTATGATGTCCCTCCCTCTCCCCCATCACTTAGCATGATGCTAGCCAGTGCAGGCATCTGTTAGATGGTGTAACCGAATTGGCAGTTAGCGTTCTCCTTCAAGCGTATTGAGTCGGCCTTCACACTCCCTGTGTTAGTGGTATCGTGATTGGGGGAGTCCTAGCTAGTGGGTGAACAAGACTAATTGGGTAGAGAAAATTGTAACTCCCTCCCAAGAAAAGGAATGTGATGGGTGACTTTCATTGTGTACCGGTTTTGTAAACACTCCCTGTGGCTTGCATATTTCTGGACTCTCTCAATATACCTCGACAAAGCTTGCATCAGCATGGACACCATGCTAATGGTAAATGTGTTGGTGTAGCATATCTCATTCAAGTAGAACTGATGTTCAGATTTAAATCAAGTAAATTTTTGAACTTACCACATTACTTTTGTTTCACCTGGACTACACCTCTGCTCATGCATGCTCCATTTTCTGGCATTCAGGGTGACCAATAAGTAATCAAGTAGGCATTTTATTTAAGATTGCAGTAACATAATGACTCAGTTGACTCAAATGACAAATGAAAAGCACTTAAACAGTGTTTGTCTGAGGAGAGATACATTGGCTTTTGCCAACAATAAGAAAAAAGTGACCATTAAAGAACAAATAATATTATTTATGTTGTCACTCTTGCTGCCTTATAGAAAGTACTAGAAATGTATTTCATGTGTTTATTTAGCCCACACTTTCAAAAGAAAATGGCCATCATCCAATTTGTCTGTAAGAAAATTGTGCATTCATAGCAAATACATGGGCCTTAGAGGCCAAATGTACAAGAAATTGACCAGATCTCCTGTGTACAGAAAGATTTTCCTTTCTCTGTGTATCATTCATTATGTTGTGAAACATTAGTTATACATGTTTAAATATGTTTATTTATATAGTTATACAGTATTTTTATCTAGATATAAATTCTTTAAAACCCATCATTTTGAAAAACACATTGTCAATGCAGAACAAAGCCAGTGTGCGGGTCATGGTTTTTTATGACCTTCATCCACCCGACCCGTTGTGAGAGCCAGCCCGCCCCACCAGAATGCTGCTTTGTCCCTTTTTGATCCACCTCGCGTGCGTGGGTCACTAGCGCATCACCACCTTATGTCCTTATATCTCTGTTTTTAGGTTAAATTTTTTTTCCATTACTTTATAATGTAAGTTGCTATTTACACACAATCGGACCAATAGAAATGGTTCAAAAGGATGCAAAATAAAATCTTGTTAGATTAACTTACATTGGAAGTTAGGAAAGTGGAATAATAAGATTAATCTTTTTCAAGCTTTCCAAATGTGCTCCTCTCAGCCAGAACCAGTGCTGCATCATGGACCAAACCAGCTTTTTTGTGTGGGCTGGTGCTTCCTTTCTTTTGGGGGACGGGTGCAGCACAACACGGCTCCTCCTATGATGAGCAGAGCAGCGGCTGTAAAGCCTGTGTAGAGAGATGCTCCAAGTTCTCCGTGTTGACTTTGGAACACAATATTATTGGGGAAATCCTTGCCGATATTGTTGCTTGCCCAGGACACAGGAATGAGCACCAGGATACCAGCGATAATGAAGAAGACCCCAGAGATGATCATGACTATCCTCTTTGATATCTTGCCTTTAATATATTTGGTGTACCTGATCATGATGTAGACTGTCAAAGACAGTACAGCTATGATGATGGAGATGACAGTCATGGTTCGGGCTGCCTGCAGGTGTGAAGGTAGTAGCAGCATGGAGCCAGAGGCCTCACACTCCCTCATCCTGGAGTTCTGCACAACACAGCTTATCCAGATGCCCTCCCAGATGACCATGTCAGGTCCAGTAAAAGTAGTTATCCTCCACATTGGCAGAACACAGGTGACAATAGCATTAATCCATCCGATCAGACACAGAGCAATGCCCACAATCTCCATTCTCACTGACATATTTTTTGCTTGTGGGTCTTCAGTGGCCCTGAAAATACAACAGACAAAGAAACTGGAGTCCAGGCACAAGTAAGACTTGGAGAACAATGCTTCCTTTTTTCCCAGACTACCGCCCCTTGCAAGCTCTGCTTCTTTTTTTCTCCTATTTTCTGTACTGGAATGTGAATGAGAGCGTCCGCTCTGGTGTGATCTCATTATACAGCTTTGCAATCACAACACCACTGGGTCCTTAGGACCAACTCTCAGTTTCTTAAAAACATGTTTTTTAAGGACCACCAAAAAACTTTAAAAAAGAAAAAGAAAAAAAAAGTGGTTAGGATGTTCGCCCTGCGATCAGAAAGCCGTGGGTTTGAATCCCAAGACTGCTAGTGGCACCACTGAGGTTCTCTTAAGCAAGGTGCCGTTCCCAGGCGCTGTGTTCCTGGCTGCCCACTGCTTCACTTGGAGAATGTGTTAAATGCAGAGAAAGAATTTCGTGCTGTTCACACTGTGTGCTGTGTAGCAAAGACAGGTCAACATGCTGTCCTAGGACTAATTGAGGTGAATTACTAAATTTATTTAAAAGATTTTTATCTCCTGTGTCCAGTGAGAACAGTGGCTGCATGTCTCAAACAATGTGTGATTATACCATCTTATGAAAAGCTTTTGGAGATCCCTGGTCAAATTACATGTTTTGTTTATTTTGGAAATAAGTCTACCTCCTATGCACACTTCTGCACATTTTAATTCAGTATGCCTCAAGCAAGATATGGCACATTGTTATGTTTTTTGCCAGTATGTAATAGAAATGTGGCGAAAAATTAAACATTTTAGTCTGTTCCACTTGATGTTTACTTATGTTACTGGATGTTTTCTTATTTTCACTTTGGAACATCAAGAAATGGAGTGTTCAAATTACGAGTCTATGCTGTTGACTCCCCTGTGATTATGGCTTTATTGTTGCAGTGAAGACTCTTGATGGGAACTGGATGTTTCCTCATTGCTATGGCTATTGCTATATTTATGTCTACCCAAGCACTGTTCAGAGTAGTCTGTCTAACGTGCCAAAGCTTGGTATCCATTTATAAACTGAATGGGGGGCTACAATCATGGATTTTTATAACAGCGTACCAACCATAGGCAGCTGAGCTTCAGCCTGCACTACTACAGGTGGTCGAAAGATCAAACTGATGGTTTGAAAGGTCAGAGTTCTGGAATACTTGAAATACTTAGAGATGGAAACACAACTTATAAAACTTATTTCAATTAATGAAAAATGTTGATAGAGTCTTGATGCTGAGCACAAAAATCAAAAAGTTTCCAAAATGTTGATGGAAAAATAGAAAACATAACTGTGTAGTCCTACTCTCTCTAAACACTTCTGACACTTGGATTAGTCCCAGAAAATGTGACACTTCCATTCAAAAGTCTGGAATCATTCAAATAATTTGTTATTTTATATTAAATAATACATTATTTCATCTTAATAACAACAGCAACAACAACAACAATAATAATGCTACTACTACTGCTACTACTTTTTCTCTGTAACTCAATGAAAGGGATAGTGTCTATGTTAGAAACTGTGGATAATGTTTTAAATCTCTGTCTCCCTCTGCAGGCAGGCTGTGCTCATTGCACTCCTCGTCAAGGTTGGAGTCATCTCTGAGAAGCACACATGGGAATGGGAAAGTGTGGAGGCTGTGGCCACAGGGTTACAGGTACACATGACTGATGCTGTTCATACTCTGTGTTGTGTGCAATAATAATGAAGTGGGACTGCATGGTGGTCTGTCTAAGGTCAATGAATAAAAAACAGAAACAGGTTTGTGTGTTATGTAGTTATACAGCATATTGATATGTGTGTGTGTTTGTACATATTTAGGACTTTGTCATCTGCATAGAGATGTTCCTAGCGGCAATTGCGCACCACTACAGCTTCAGCTATCGTCCATATGTTCGCGAGGATGAGGAAGGCTCCTGCTTTGACTCCTTCCTTGCCATGCTGGACGTGTCTGATATACGAGCTGACATCTCAGAGCAAGTCCGCAATATGGGTATGTGCTGGAAACAGGTTAAACAGGAAGCAACCTGTTTTTTGAATAAAACTAATTTATTCAGTATCCGATAGATACTGAAAATTAGTGAGATCCAACCTTGAAACCCTTGAGTCCTTGAAACCCCCTACTCAGCATGTATTTGTGTTTTCCTAACTCTTACCCACTTCAACCACGGAAAGCTTAATTAGTTGATTGGGGGCATGGAAAACCCCCAACTAAAATATGCAGAGTAAGGGGTCTCCGGGACCAGAGTAAGGACCCATTGCTGTATATTGTTGTTAATGTGCTAAAAGTGCAGTTGTTGTCATTCGCTCTCTGGACAGTAAAATAGACCATCTGTGGCTCCAGCGATCTAGCCAAGGTGAAGCAAAGGACTTCTGGATCTTTATTTTCACGGAAACATGGTATTTGCCGCCTAGCTCCAATGCTAACCAGGCACTAAGCGAGCTATACAAAGCTATCAACAAGCTACAAACAGCACAACCAGATGGATTTGTCATCATTGCTGGCGACTTCAGTCACACAGATCTGAAGTCAGTTATTCCTAATTTCCACCAGCATGTGAACTTTACTGTTTTTGACTGCACAAATTGGAACATGTTCAGAGATGCCGTTACCCATCGCGGCTCCATCAACTTGGAGGAATACACTGACTTTGTGACCTGCTACATCAGCAAATGCATAGATGATGTTACGGTCTCCAGAAGTGTCACAAGAGTCAAAGAAAAGCCCTGGTTCACTGCAAAGGTCATTGCCCTGCTGAGAGAGCGAGATGCTGCCTTCTGGTCAAGGAACAGAGCTGCCCTAAGAACAGCCAGGGCCAAACTTTCACGCGGCACCACACCGACCAGGTCATCTGTCTGCCTATAGCCGACGTGAGAAGAACTCTATCCAAGGTCAACCATTGAAAAGCTGCTGGACCGGACAACATTCCCAGTTGCGTGCTCAGAGAATGTGCTGATCAACTGGCTGATGTCTTCACAGACATCTTCAACACATCACTGAGCCAGATGATCATCCCATCATGCTTCAAGTCCACCACCATCGTCCCATTGCCAAAGAAATTGACAGCATCCTGCCTGAATCACTACCACCCCGTTGCACTAACCCCTATCATCTTGAAGTGCTTTGAGAGCCTCGTCATGGCACACATTAAGAACAGTGTCCCGAGTGAGCTGGGACTGCACACCTCTCTGTGCACCTGTTTACTGGACTTTCTGTCAGAGAGGCCTCAGTCTGTCTGCATCTGTGACAAAATTTTGAGCACCATCAGACTGAGCACAGGAGCTCCTCAAGGCTGCGTACTCAGTCCACTGCTGTTCACTCTGCACTGCCAACTATAGCTCTAACCACAACCTCAATTTTGCTGAAGACACGACTGTGGTGAGGCTCATCAGCCACAATGATAAGTCAGCGTACAGAGGTTCAGCAGCTGGCTGGCTAGTGCAGTGAGAACAATCTGTCTCTGAGTTATAGACAGAACTAAAGAAATGATTGTCGACTTCAGAAAAACTCGCTCCAGCCACACACCACTCAGCATCAACAACATCAAGAACACCAGGTTTCTGGGAGTGCACATCTAAGATGACCTCACCTGGTCCATGAACACCTCCTCCCTCACCAAAAAGACACAACAGTGTCTTCACTTCTTAAGATGACTGAAACATGCAAACCTCCCTCCCCCACCCTTGCAGTGTTCTACAGGGGCACCATAGAGAGCATCCTGACCAGCTGCATCTCTGTCTGGTACAGCCGTGCCAGTACTGCAAACTGGAAGTGCCTGCAAAGGATTGTTAAAACAGTAACATCATCGGGGTGTCTCTCCCGTCACAGCGGGACATCTTGCATAAGCGCTGCATCAGAAAAGCCTTCTGCATCGTGCGCGACTCCTCACACCCCTCACACAGACTTTTCACACTGTTCCCATATAGTAAATGTGTGAGAGCTTTTGCCCACAACCCACCAGACTCCTCAACACACTGACTCAGAGTTCTTGTTTTTTAATTGACTGACGGTATATTTATTTATTTTGAACCACTGCTGATCTTTTGCACATATAAAGTACAAAATTACATTCCAGTATTGTTGCTTTTCACCTGACTGCTGATGCAACATTTGCACACTTTTTTGAATGTTAAAAATGACCTTGTACCATATTGCACATCCTTGTACCAAATTGCAATAGTTTAGAGTTTATATTAATAGTTTATTTATATCTGTTTTCTCTATGTCCTTTGTACCATGTAAAATCTTGAGCCACGCTGTCTCGTCTCACTGTATACGTGTATATAACTAAGATGACAATAAAGTTCACTTTGACTTTAAATACAGGAGGGCAAATGGAGCTGCTGAGTGGTGGGCTATTTCTACATTTTCATGTTGTTTGATATACACTGGAAACATTGTTAAAAACTCAACACAACAGTTTTTTTAAGTTCTGTCAGTTCTGTCTGAAACTTTTAGTAAACTGTTTCATACAACTGAGTAATCAGCCATAAATTTCCCTAAATGTGTCTTAAAAGTCTTTGTACAGTCTGATCACATTACTTATGAGGATTACACCCACTAATTCACACAGTGCAGAGTGTTGTTCCTGCAGAATTTCTTTAGCAGAGTAATTGCACTGAAAAAAAAAGATTAAACATTGTGCTTTTCTGGCTGTCAAGAAACAAATGGGCCACTGCAGCCCTCCAAAGAATCCACGCAAAGGAGTGACTGAAGTTTATTTTTCCACCAAGACAATCAGAATAGAGGTCAATGTCTTATACCAGTCTTTTAGCTTGAATGAATAAAGAGAGGCAGAAAATGACCCTGTAAAAATAAATGTTTTGTGTGTATAAAGCCACACAAGTGCATTTCTAAAACAGCAGGGAAAATAATATGAGCTATTTCAAGGCCTCATAATGTGTAAAGTGCTTGGGGGCTTAAGGTGTTCCTTTACAGTCCAAATCTGCTGATTGGAATTTATAGTGATTTCAAAGTGTGTGTGTGTGTGTGTGTTTGTGCGTGCCACAGGTCGTACAATGCTGGGACGTCCCCGTAAGCTGTTCTTTGGCTGTGAAGCAGACATCGTCCAGGGAGAACACACTGGTCTCCTCTCAGGATCATCTCACGAGCGCCCAGGTGTGGACCCCCTCTCTGTCCCCGCTTCACCAAAGGGTCAATACCAGGGACTAGGCCAAACGGACACGCCCCGATCACGCTCCGCCCCCGCCGGCTTTGACCCCTCCTCCTGGAAGAGCGAAAGTTGCTCGGTGCCCGCGTCCACCAGTCAGAACACAGGAGTGAAATCTTAGGGTGCAGACGACACACATAATAGACAATCAGTATGAGACAACAAAACAACAAACTGGGAAAAAACCCAAACAATATCATTATTATTGCCTAAGGAATTAAGAACTCTTCTCTTACAGGGCAAATGCAGCAAACTGGTTGTATGTTTTGTTTTTAAATTGTGTTGTAATTCTAAAATATAAGTAGATATTAATCATTATGCAGGGTCCAGTTGATGTAATACTGTTTACTTTGTGAAAGAAGGTGTTAAATGTAATTAATGCTGTGATTGCGCTCCTGGGATCTGTTTCATGACATGACAGGGTTACAGGTATTTATGAAAACTTTGCTAAAATTGTGTGAGGTTTCAAAATGTGTGTGTTTGTGTGTGTGTGTGTGTGTGTGTGTGTGTGTATCCTGACTGTTTGTTGGCAACCCTGATATTCTAATGCACTTTGAAACTGTAATTTTAACTTTAATAATTAAATGCTGTCTTTATCATCAGATATCTCACACATAATGTACTGTACTGGTTTACTATTACTATTTTATATTATATATTAACCAATAGGAAATGGCTGGGTAATCATAAGAACTCAATCAGAGCGTATCTATTCTGATTAAAAAGTTATATATTTCTCAATGTCTTATAGTCATGAAAAGCTAGACTATCTTTTTTCTTTCTTTCTTTCTTTCTATATTTATCAGCCTGTCTGTCTGTTTCTACAACTTGTTTCTTTTGCAAGGCAACAGAATAAGACTTGCACACAGTTCACTGTTCTGTATTTCTTACACTCATTTGAGAGCTTCTTTAGTCACACCAGTTAGTTAATGGAGAGTTTTAGTGGTCAACCTTCTCTGAGAGCTTCATTCACACCGGCTTGAAAAGAGAGTTGAGTTCAGTGGAAGAGAAGTCATTTAGTCATTTATTAAACAAATTCTTTCAAAACTAAAACTGATTTTTTCTTACAACAGCTACTTGTTGCTTAGCCAATGCATTTTACTGAGCTGGAGGTATAAATGTTGAAAACCATGTATGTGATCAGTTATTACAAGTCCCTCTCATGCAAACAAGCTCATGTGTTTAGAGCAAAAATTCGAACACTAGCACATGCGGTGGTGAGATTTTGAACTTCCTGTTTGCAGAGAGGAAACCACTGCTTGTCACAGGGCTTTTACTTAGGCTGGTGTTCTCACAGTTTTTAAATGGCAAATAGGCAGAAACAGTCCAACCCAAGACATTCTGCATAAAATATATTTCTGACATTCAGAGTGGCCAACACAACCTTTTCAATTTTCAATCAGGCAGTTTATTTAAGATTGCTGTTACATAACTCAAAATTTGACTAATGTATACATGACTAATATATACATTTAAAACAAACGTACTGTTGCCGTCAGAACAAAAGTGGTTTTCCATTATTATGTTTTTCAATTTTTTTTTAATCATTTTAAACTGTAATCTGCTGTTTACACTGTAACAAAATTTCCTGACAATTGCACCAACAGAAATGGTCAAAAAGATATTAATTAAAGCATGTTTTCTCCTTCTCCTGTAAAGTTGCTTTTTTGGAGATATGAAGTTTTGTTCTGACAGACAATATAAACCAAACAATAAAAAAAAATTAGAATATGCTCAAATGCTACAGGCTTCAAAGCAGCTCTCAGCAAATACTAACAGCTTAACATAACCTTTTGGCAACATCTTCATATGATAAGATCAATCTTTTTTTTAACTTTCCAAATGTGCTCCCCCCTGTTAGAACCAGTGCTGGATCATGGAGCAGAGCAGCAAGTTCCTGTGGGCAGTTGCCTCCTCTCCTTTGGGGGACGGGTGCAGCACAGCAGGGCTCCTCCAGTGATGAGCAGAAAAGCGGCTATAAAGCCTGTGTAGAGAGATGCTCCATGTTCCATGCGAGAAATTGAAGGCATAAGGGGATTGTAGAAATTCACACTTTTGGCTGCCCAGGAGACAGGGATGAGCATCAGGTTACCAGCAATCATTAATAAGATCCCAGAGACTATCATGACTATCCTCTTTGATGTCTTGTCTTCAGTGCAGCTGGTGCACTTTGAGACCATAATGGAGACCGTCAAAGACAGCGCGGCTGTGATGATGGAGATGACGGTCATGGGTCGGGCTGCCTGCAGGTCTGAAGATAGAATCAGCATGCTGTCATAGGCCTTACACTGGATCTGTCCAGTGCTCAGCAGAACACAGCTCATCCAGAGGCCCTCCCAGTTGACCATGGACGTGACAATATTAGCTCCAGTAAAAGTGCTGAAATGAGGTGGGGAGAAAAAAAGCTGTTCTTGGCCTCTTAGAGACAGCGCCACCCACCCCCCCCCCTCAAAAAAAGAAAAAGACAACCACTGCCCACTAGTCAGTGAATGAGCAGAGAGAGCAAAGTACATGCCTGAAAATGTCTCATCATTGATTTTCTCTTCACAATAATTACCCCTCTTATGCTGTTACAGAAGCGCAGAAGAGCATCTCATTGCATTAGTGAAGCCAGTATGATCCTAAATGCATAAAGTGTGACAATTTTCTGCCCGAAAATAAGTACAAATATACTACAGAAAACAAACTTAAACACAGCGCTTTTTTTTTGCATTGTTTTTATTTATTTTCTACCACTGCTACTACTGCAAATTTCCCACTCGTGGGACTAATAAAGGATTATCTTATCTTATCTTTATATTACAATCATTTGACAGACGCTTTTATCCAAAGCGACTAACAATATGAGGACACAATCAAGCTTCAGGATAGTGTGACAACCAGAGGCAAATATTACGAGCGAAATTTATGTAAGAGTAATGCAAGAAGAACAGATGAGTCTTGAGGTGGTTTTTGAAGATAGAGGGATTCTGCTGCCCTCGTCGGCTTAGACAGCTCATTCCACCAGCGGGGAACCACAGAAGAGAAGAGTCTGGACTGGGTTTGCCTTGTGTGTAGGTTTAACATATTTGGAAACAACAAATTTGGAAAATATCATAAAATTTAAGCATGCCATAACATTTGTGTTTGCCATTTTGTTTTCCATATACATTAAATTCAGCAGACAAACAGCATCTGAGCAAGTCATCTGATCATGAAAGATTTCTGAGTCAACTTTTAGAATTTCAAACCACACCATTCACTCCCCAGCCTACACTGACTATTCCTAAACATGTCAGCTTTTAGAAAAACAAGAAGCTCTTACTTTTTACTGCAATAGAGTTTTTTATTTTATCTGCCTAGGCCTTACAAGTGTTTTTATTTCTAATTGTTATGTTTTGTTTCAGGTTTACACTGGAATTTAGGTAATAAATGAAAAAAGACAATAACTCTACAGGTAAGTATATTGTAATCAACTTTCCTAGATATTAAAGGTATCTGTGTGTCTAATCAGTGGGTGGAACTCGATCCTGTATTTCAAGTGTAGCAACTATTTTTATTTATATTACCCTTTTACTTGACTATTTGCCTATATTGTCATAAGTTTGGATTGCTTTCTTTCCTGGGCTCTTTTAATTAATTAAATTGCCGAGTGTGTTTAGTGTGTTGCCTAGTGTGTTTGACCTTGTTTTTTATACAATTTAAAACAAGAGTTTAACTACATATGATTATCCCCAAATATCAGTTTCTTTAACTTTACTTTAACCTTCTTTAACCTTAATCACTCTTTAACCTTAATCACACTTTCCCAAATAAAAGCAAAATGAAAAGAAAAAAAAACAAATAAAAGGATGTTTGGTGAAAGAGGAACAATGAATAAACAAGTAAAAACAATTAAAGATGATAAAATGCGGATTTGGCTGTGAGTCCAGATACTTCAGTGTCCAACACTGTTTACTGACCGTCTCTGAATCAAACTACAGTTCACTTATCTCCCTTCACTGAAGAGGATTTGCTGGTGACTCACCATCAAGGTTGGGGTCTCAGTAACGCTAAATCCTGATGTTTCAAGAGATAAAAAACCCTGACCTATACAATATTACAGTGTTGTTAAAAAAAGAAAAAAGAAATCAGTAATCAGTAACACTGATAACATCTTTTCCAACTGAACTACATTCAAAATGAGATAAAACAACATACAACTGCACCCTCAAAATGGTGGACACAAAGAACAATCTGAAATGGTGCTGGCATAACCATACCACACTAGAAGAGCAGCAAAAAACAGCCTTACATACTTAATCATAACATATTTTACATTTATTTCACCCAAATTCACTCTGAACAAGGTTTACATACAAATTATTCACCCTAAAGAACTTTTAACACCTCTCAGCATAGTTTTAGATTATAAAGACTCATTAAGATTTTTCGACTATTTTTGTTTTTCTTTTAGAGAACACAGTCGCTTCAATCACAGTCCCAGAATGCTTCAGCTCTCCTCTCCATTCCTTCTTTCCTTCCTGTTCTTTACAGGAGTTAAATAATGTGACACTTCTTTATAATAATTTGTTATTTTATATATAATAATACATTAATTCATTTTCATAATAATAATAATAATAATAATAATAGTAATAACAACAACAACAACAACAACAACAATAATAATAATATTATTAGACTGTCTATGATAGAATAACAGTGTTAACAGACTGTCTATGTTAGAAACTGTGGATAATGTTTTAAATCTCTTTCTCCCTCTGCAGGCAGGCTGTGCTCATTGCGCCCCTTGTGAAGGTTGGAGTCGTCTCTGAGAAGCACACATAGGAATGGGAAAGTGTGGAGGCGGTGGCCACAGGGTTACAGGTACACACGACTGATGCTGTTCACATTCAGTGCTGTGTGCAATAATAATGATGTGGGATTGCATGGTGGTCTGTCAAGAGTCAATTAATTAAAAAACAGAAATTCGGTTTGTGTGTCATGTAGTAATACAGTATATTGATTATGGCCCTGTGCATGTGTGTGTGTGAACATGTTTAGAGATGTTCCTAGCAGTGATAACGCACCACTACAGCTTCAGTTATCGTCCACATGTCCGTGAGGATGAGGAAGGCTCCTGCGTCGACTCCTTCCTTGCCATGCTGGATGTGTCTGATATACATGCAGACATCTCTGAGCAAGTCCATGATATGGTATGTATCACCATTTATCCTTTCAGGTGCTGCAAATGTACACTGGTTAAACTGGAAGCAACTTGTTTTTTTTGGTTGTTTGAATAAAATAAATACATTAATTACCTGATAGATTCTGAAAATCAGTGAGTCCCAACCTTAGCCCTGGAGTCCCCCTGCTCTGCACATTTTTGTGCTTTCCAAACTCTTACCCACTTCAACCAAGGAAAACCTTGTTTAGTTGTTGATTTGTTGTGTTTGGGA
>JBBPCZ010054389.1:0-12704 GCA_037974445.1 Brycinus macrolepidotus | reverse complement strand
AGCACAACCTGGAGCTGAACACGCTCAAGACTGTAGAGATGACAGTGGACTTTAGGAGACATCCCTCAACACTGCTCTCCCTCACCATATCAGACAGCCCGGTGTCTACTGTGGAGACCTTCAAGTTCCCGGGTACCACCATTTCCCAGGACTTGAAGTGGGAGACCAACATGTCCTCCATCCTCAAAAAGACCCAGCAGAGGATGTACTTCCTGAGACAACTGGGGAAGTACAGTCTTCCACAGGATCTGCTGATCCAGTTCTACACTGCAGTCACTGAGTCTGTTCTTTGCTCCTCCATCACAGTCTGTTATGGAGCAGCCACTAAACAGGACAGGAACAGACTGCAGCGGACTGTACGGACAGCAGAAAAGATCATTGGCGCCCCCCTGCCCTCCATGGAGGACCTGTACCTCTCAAGAACCAGGAAAAGGGCAGGAAAAATATTCACAGATATCTTACACCCTGGACACAGACTTTTTGACCTGCTGCCCTCTGGCAGACGATATAGAAGCCTGCAGAACTAGGACCAGTCAACACAGGAACAGTTTCTTTCCCCTCGCCATCACCCTCCTAAACAACTGAACTCTCACACTGCTTCACACTACAGTACTTCAAATGCACTTTATGTACACTCTGTGGGATATATTCTGTATTCGTGTATATTCTGTATATAAGATTTTGATTGTTTATTATATTGTATTCATATATACACTTATAGTATATATGAATAGTATAGTGTATATATAGTATAAACATATATGTACAAAATACTTATATCCATTTATTAAAATTTATTTTTATATTTCTAAATATAAATCCATATTGTGTAATCATACTGTAGATTGTATATTATTGTACATTATATTGTTCAGTATATTGTTCATTGTGTCTTTACATATTGTTATTTTATACTGTTTATACTGTTTTATACTGTTGTGCTTGAGAAACACCATCGACCGGAATCAAATTCCTTGTATGTGTTCGCTCACATACTTGGCCAATAAATGCGACCTTGCCGGTCGATGGCAAGGTTACTGCCGTTCCGCAGAGCCTTGCTTCTGCACCAGTCAAAATTCAGTCAGATCATGTCTGCTTTCGGTGCTTCTGTCACTGTGTGCCAGGCCCCGCCCCACCTTGACTTCACGTTGTTTCAACATTCTAGAATGTTCAGCGTTCCTGCCCTTTGTCTCAGTCACTCCAAACCATTCATTCACACACACACACACACACATTACGAGAGCTGTTAATGAATCATGGCATGTTCAAAGCAAGCAAGTCCTGATTCTTTCTTTGGGAAACAACCACCTAACAGTGCAGACTCGCACAATCAGCCAGAGGCAAAAAAATATATATATTGCCCATTCAATCGAAATAACGACACCTCATACATTAATTTCAGCTTTTTTTCTAGCAATATTTTCCCCCAGAAACCAATCTGTGTCATCTGCCAAGCTATGCTAAGTAACGAGGCTATGAAACCATCAAAATTTCCCTGGCATTTGGAAACAAAACATGCACATCTCAGAGATAAATCAGAGGATTTCTTCAAAAGAAAACGTGATGAATTGGCCACTCAGACCAAAGTGCTGAAAAGTAATTTGACAGCCAACGAGAAACTTACAAAGGCACCATACATACTGTACTAACACATATCCAAATGTCAGGAGCCATTCACAATTGGGGAGAAGCTAGCTATGCCGTCCGTTGTCAGTGCTTGCTCTGAGGTGTTGAGTCCGGCTGCTGCAGAAAAGGTAAGGGAGATCCTGCTGTCAAACGACATGCTGTCTCCGAATTTACAACATAGCAGCAGACATTGAAGCACATATCATAGAGAGGGCAAAAGCATCTGACTAGTTTGCCATTCAGTTAGATGAGAACACTGATATTTCAAACCTAACCATGCGTCTGGTGTACATCAGATCATGAGGGCTGATTTCATGAGGCTTTCTTGTTCTGTAAAAAGCTGCCAGGGAGCACAACCACTGGAGAAATATTTTGTGTGCTGGATGGGTACATCACTGGGCACTGGTTCCTGTGGGGGTGTTGTGTTGGTGTCTGTACAGATGGGGCAGCAGCTATGACCGGTAGGCACAACGGAGTTGTAGCTCGGGTAAAAGCGGTTTCTCCGTCAGTTCAGATAACGCACTGCGTTATCCTTTGAGAGGTGCTTGCCTCTAAATGCCTGTCCACAGAACTGCATGAAGTTCTAAATCAAGAGGTCTGGATTGTGAACTTCATTAAAGCCAATCCGACAAATTTTCGTCTATTTACTGCTCTGTGTGAGGAAATGGGTGCAGATTATGTTCATCTGCTCTTGCGCTCTGAGGTTCATTGGCTGTCATGGGGTAAAGTGGTGAGCAGAGTAAAGCTGAGGCGTGAGATTGGGGTCTTTTTGACAAATAAACAATCCAGTCTTGCCTATCACCTGCAAGATCAGTCCTGGATTAATAAGGCAGCCTATCTCTTGGACATCCTGGACCATTTCAACATGCTGAACCTGTTAATCCAAGGCAGAATGTGTGACATTTTTCATGCCAACAATAAAATCATGGCCTTCAAAAAGAGGATCTTGGTCTGGACCAACAGAGTCAATAGACGTTTATTTGACATGTTCCACTGTCTGTCATCTCTGGCTGATGAGGGTGTGAATCTGGGGCAGGTGCCCACAGTGATTGTGTCACACCTTACTGAAACACTGCATCATTTCGAATCGTACTTCCCCTCAAAATCCAATCTCACGGAAAAGCAATGGGTAAGATATCTGTTGCCAATCCAGAGATGAGTTATCTGCCACCTATGGTGCAGGATAAACTTTTGGAGCTCTCGTGCGATGTTGGTATACAATCGAGATTCAGCCGGCTTTCTCTGTCCAAATTCTGGCTGTCATGCTATGACGAGGCGAGGCCGCTTTTTCTCACTTGACAGCCGCAAAAACAAAGTACAGAAACAGGCTCAACTCAGAAAACACGCTCTGAGTGGCTTTGTCATCATGCAATCTTTGTTTCAACCAGTTAGTTGGCGAGAAAACAGATACACCCATCATTTTAGAATGTTGATATTTTTGCCACCAAATAATCCTTGTGGGTGACTAGGCCTGTAATTTAATTCAGGTTAAAAGTCAGTGTTCAGTCAAACTTTATTTTAAGAAATATTAATAATAAATAAATAGATAAATAAAAATCCACAAAAACATTTTTCGAAATATAAAAATAAAATGAAATATAAAAAACAAAAATATAGATGGTGTTATGGTGGGGAAATTCGCTTGGCAAGTAGGAGCAGAAGTGAACAAACTTATCAAAACGAATCGAAATCATCCATGACATCACTTGTGTGACGCAACCTCGAACCAACAGGTGAGCATTAAATGGCACGACGGGAGATGTAAAATGGGACAAGTGAATCCGCCAAGCATTCTGGCTACTTTGGCATTTTGTGCAAAAGAAAGACTACAACTATGAACGACTGGAGAGGCAGCCGGTAAGGAGAGAGACTTTTTCATACCGCTTCTGATGAACTTCGCTGCTTCTGCTGGTGTATTGTGTGGTCGTGTTTGATAGTGTTGCCATGTGACTGTGATTCTAATGTTTTCTGCTAACCTGCATGTCTGCTAAGTGAAAGCACTTGGGCGCTGGTTGTTGGTAAATGTATTTAAACAGCGTTCTTAACGTATATGGTGAGAGAACGGTGGTTTGTATTTTAACAGTGGTGATCAGATGTTAGCATTGGGCAGGTCAAAGGTGCCATATGTATTGTATGTGAAAAAGTATGTGTATTTTAAATGATTCCATATTCCAGTGATTATGTTCTTACTGTAAATCACTTAATTACTTGAGGTTCATTTAATTATTTGGAATTATAATGATTGCTAGTGATTTATTGTAATTTACTGGCTGTTTAACTTTAGTACTTTCCATATTTGCGCCTGTAGGTTAATTGCACTTGCATATTTGCACAATAATGTTGGGTAAGCGTGTATTTATATTTGTTTATTTGTGTATGAGTATGCATTGATTTATGTATTTTTTTTCTATTTTCTTTTTAATAAAGAAAAAGAGAAGGACAAAGAGGAAAAGAAAACTGTTTATTGCTTGGTCATTTGAGTGAAATCCAGTTCACCCCTCCTTGTAGATGTAATAACTCCTTTTCAAGTTGGGGAAAATTGCACAAAAAGAAAACAACTAGACAGTGAAAAACCAGCTGTTGTTAAGTATGAGGAGCTATGTTGCTATGGCCCCAAAACTACTTTCAGCAAATAAACGAGGTGGTCTCGCCCTTCAAGAATCAAATGTCTTGACCACTAACCAAGATTTCCTATAATGGTGGAGATGGGATAGCATCGGTGCTGCATGTGAGCCTAGATGCGGGGGCTGCAGCTGTGGAAACTGTCAGCCAGGGTGCAAAGAGATGACACTTGCTGAGGAGCAAGAACTCTAAGTAGTGAGAGAGGGGCTCATATACATCACAAGTGACCATCACAGCAAGGAACCACATTGGCATGCCAAGTATCCCTGGCAATAGGACCCAGCTGCCCTTCCAAATAATAGGAAAGCAGTTGAGGCTACATTCCTCAGGACAGAAAAGCAGCTCTCTAAAGACCACAAGTGGAAGACTGCCTATGCTGCACAAGTGCATGATATGGTTGCTAGAAGGGCTGCAATTAAATTGTCTGTACACACAACAAATCACAACAAATGTGGAGCCATCGGTCTTCTCTGGTCAAAGTTGGAGGAAAGAACGCAGTGACAAGCTTGATGACAAGCAAAGAGTCAAGGCAGGGACCATGGTCTTGCCAAATCAAATGGGTGGTGATGACAACAAAGCACTTGGCCTGGGCTACATAGTTGAAGAGGACAAGCTCCATGTTATGACTGCAATCAACTTCTCAAAGAGAAAGAAAAAGATGTGACTTGGCCAAAATCTTCTTCAAGATCAGATCAGAGCCCAGATGCCTAACCTTCTGATATGAATGGAACTGCTCAGTCAAGTAGCAGGGCTGTATGATCCAGGAGGCCTGGCGACCCCTTTTAAGCAAAAGGGAGCAATTCTGGTCCGAAGAGCATTTCAAGAGGCAAAGGGTGAAACCTGTCCAATCAGAGACACGTTTGACACTGCACTTTCAGATGGCCTCAGAGGAGATGCAATTGAGCTCTTTGAAGAGTATGTCCAGCTTGGCAAGGTCAAGTTCACTAGACCCCTAACTCCCTCGTCCCATGCTAGTGGGCCATGGGCAATTACTTTCTCAGATGGGAGCGAGTATGCCTATGGAGCTCTGTTGTACCTGAGATGGAGCACGGACCAGGGTCCTGTCATCCGGCTGGTTGAGTGAAAAGCCAAGTTGACTCCTTTGGACCATATAGGTGATGCTGTGAAAGCAGAGATGCATGGTCGAATCCAAGTTGAGAGGTGTTACCATTTTGTCAACAGCCAAACTGTTCTCGGTGCAATACAGAGAGAAAGCTACGGCTGTCAAACTTTTTTTGCCAATCGGGTTGGTGAAATTCAGAGCAGCACACAAATTTAAGACTGGTGGTGGGTTCCTGGCCCACAAAACATTGCTGACATAATCACCAGAGGAGCTAGCCCTCAAGACCTGGACGAAGATTCAGAGTGGCAAAACAGCCCAATGTTCTTGAGTCTACCAGTGGAGGAGTGGCCCATTAAATCTGCTAAAGCAATAGCTAGTGCTGCTCGAGAGAACATCAACAAGTTACAAAATAAAGCATTTGTTACTGTGCTGACAAGGTCAAGGTCACTGAAACAGGAACTAGCTCAAGAACAGAACCAAGTCCAGATCAGACAGAGGGCACCAGCAGGGACAGCCGTCCGGAGCCTTGTGGACCTTAAGCGGTTCAGTGACCTAACCTGACTTGTCAAAACTGTTGCTTTGGTCTGGAGGGCAACAAAAAAGTTCTGCAGTCAAAATCAAGACCTGGACAAAGCAAAGTGGGGGGCAGTTCCTTCGGCTGGAATCATTTCAGTGAGCAAACGTGAGGATGTCTTGAGGGATATTTTCCTTGCTGCTCAAGAGGGTGCCACCTTCCCAAGCACCACAACAGACAGGCTGGTGGTCTATAAAAATTAAGACTCTGGGCTGCTGGATTGTGGTGGAAGAGTGCAGAGCTTTAAAGAAGACTATGCTGCTGTTCCTGTCTTACCTTATGACTCCTGGGTCTCCACACTGCTAGCCCGGGAAGCTCACAGTGAAGGACATGATGGAGTGGCTGGAACCTTGCTTACGATGAGAAGAAAGGCATGGATCATAAAAGGAAGGAGATTGGCCCAGAGGGTGGTTGATGGCTGCATATTTTGCAAGAAAGCAAGAGCAAGAAAGTGCCAACAAGTGATAGGTGATTTACCACCAGAGAGAACTGAACCTGCCGCACCATTTGACTTCACAGCAGTAGACTTCTTCGGGCCCTACCAAGTGAAAGATGACATCAAGAAAAGAGTGACCTTAAAAGTATGGTGTGTCGTCTTTTGCTGCATGGCCAGTAGGGCCATCCACGTAGGGCTGGTGAATTCTGTGTTGACTGAAGGGTTCCTGATGGGCTACCAAAGATTTACAGCTGTCCGGGGTCATCCGCAGAAAGTCTGGTCGGATTAGGGCACCAACTTTGTAGGGGCAAAATCAGCCTTGGAAGAGCTCTACAGGTTCTTGGATGGCCAGAATAAACAGCCCTAGAGGAGACTGCAGCAGAGAATGGGACTGAGTGGATGTGGAAGATCCATCCAACCGATTCTCCACATAGGAACGGTGCCGCAGAAGCTGCTGTGCACATTGAAAGAAAGCTCTCCTATGTCTTGGAAAGGGGTCATCGCTGAGTTACAGTGAGTTCCAGACAGCTCTTTGTCTAGCAACCAACCTCACAAATGAGCGTCCGATTGATGCAAGAGTTCAGAGTCGAGAGGACTGCATCCAATATGTCACACCTAATTCTCTCCTGCTTGGACGGGTGTCCCAAAGTGGGGATATGAAGACCTTCTATTTTGCCAGCTACCCTTATAAGAGACTCAGAGCAATGCAATCAGAAATGACCAAGTTCTGGAGGTGTTGGAGTCAACTGATAGGACCCAATCTGTTTGTACGAAGTAAGTGGCATACTGTTGAAAGGAATGTCACTGTTGGAGATGATGTGTGGTTGTGCAACCAGAACACTTTGAGGGGCCAGTTCAAGCTTGGCATTGTTGTCAGCACCAACCCAGATGACAAAGGCATTGTGAGGGATGTTAATGTCAGAATCTCCCCAAGCTACAGTATCCCTGTGACTAAAGCTCCAAACACAAAAGCAAGGTGCCCAAACACTGATGAACAAAACCAGAGGAACCAGTCCACCATCGTTCACAGGGATGTCCGGCGGTTGGTTGTCCTGCTGCCTATTGAAGAACAAACCATCCACTCAAGTTAAAGAGGCACTTGATGGAGGAGACGATGGAGTTTGACTTAAAAGTGTCATGTCAGATAAGGAGGACGTAGATGCAGGAGGCTTCACGGAAACACAGGGGTTTTAATGCAAACTAGAACAGGTACAGGTCTCAGAGACCTACAAACAAAAATAGTCTTTAAACAGAAACACAGAGGGCCTCTCCAACTCTCCACAAGGTCACGTTCCTCCAGGGACGCGAGGACGTCTTTAGACTGGAACAGACCCGATGCATTAGCTCCGTGTTCATTGCGAAAATCAAGAGGGCAGTGTTCCATCAAACATTATTTTAAGAAATATTAATAACAAATAAATAGATAAAATTAAATACAAATCCACAAAATATTTTTCGAAATATAAAAATAAAATGAAATATAAAAAACAAAAATATAGATGGTGTTATGGTGGGGAAATTCGCTTGGCAAGTAGGAGCAGAAGTGAACAAACATCAAAACAAATCGAAATCATCCATGACATCACTTATGTGACGCAGTCTCAAAGCAACAGGTGAGCGTTAAATGGAGTGACGGGAGACGTAAAGCGGGACAAGTGAATCCGCCAAGCATTCTGGCCGCTTTAGTATTTTGTTCAAAAGAAAGACTACATCTAGGAATGACTGGAGAGGCAGCCAGTAAGGCGAGAGACTTTTTCATACCGCTTCTGATGAACTTCCCTGCTTCTGCTGGTGTATTGTGTGGTCGCGTTTGATAGTGTTGCCATGTGACTGTGATTCTAATGCTTTCTGCTAACCTGTATGTCTGCTGAGTGAAAGCACTTGGGCGTTGGTTGTTGGTAAATGTATTTAAACAGTGTTCTTAACGTATATGGTGAGAGAACGGTGGTTTGTATTTTAACAGTGGTGATCAGATGTTAGCATTGGGCAGGTCAAAGGTGCCGTATGTATTGTATGTGAAAAGTATGTGTATTTTAAATGGTTCCATATTCCAGTGATTATATTCTTAATGTAAATCACGTAATTACTTGAGGTTCATTTAATTATTTGGAATTATAATGATTAGTAGTAATTTATTGTAATTTACTGTCTGTTTAACTTTAGTACTTTCCATATTTGCACCTGTAGGTTAATTGCACTTGCATATTTGCACAATAATGTTGTTGGGTAAGCGCATATGTATATTTGTTTATTTGTGTATGAGTATGCATTAGTTTGGATATTAGCCATGGATAAATGGCTAAGTAGCTATGTAACTTGTCAAAAGTCCAAATAAAGAAAAAGAGAAGGACAAAGAGGAAAAGAAAACTGGGTGGAATCCAGTTCACACCTCCTTGTAGATGTAATAACTCCTTTTCAAGTTAGGGAAAATTGCACAAAAAGAAAACAACTTGACAGTCAGTTTGCATGATCAGTTCTCTCAGGTGCATTCACCCTTTCACGTTGTTATGTATGTATGTTATTGAGGCACTGTTTGGCAGTGCTTTATGTTCAAAAGTATAGTTTAAAAAAAACATAACACAAAAAGTGAAAAAAATCTAGGTTTCTTGGTTCTTATATTTAGGCATAGGCCCATAATAATAATAATAATAATAATAATATTAATAATAACAACAATAGTAATAGTCTAATTACTACATATCTGTATATTTACAGGTCATTTGGCAATAATCTCAAATTCAGCCAAAGCACTCCTGTTAGGTCTTGTTTAATATTCTTCTTATATAGACATAAGCCCTAATAATACTAAAACTAATAGTAATAATAACAGCAGTAGTAGTGGTATAATAATCTACCTGTCTATCCAGGTGTACACGCTGGGGGTGGTCGGGGGTCGGAGGGTGCACGTTGGGGCGTAGGCCTATGCAGGGCCTTACAGCCCCAAAGCCTGACATGACTGGGCTCCTGGACAAAGAAGTTTGAGAAACACTGTTCTAGACAAAGTGGCTTCCCTTGGTCTGTTTTGACTGGCAAACCCTGAGAGACAGAATGTGGGGGTTGGTCAGCTTTTATAACCTTCAGAATGGACTCTGTCCCTAGGAGCAGACTCCACCCAATCTGTGATGGGATGCATGCATTGCGTTCCTGGTGGCATTGCCACTTGTTGGACAGTATGGGTACCTACAATATCAACTTAAGAGCACAGGAAAGTGTGCAATTAACAATAAACATACAACAAGTGCCACGAAAGACAAAGGATGAAGGGTGCAAGCAGGTTGGAAGCATTCATTAACAACTTCTAAAAACTTCACCACTAGTGGGTGTTTAATTGAATTATAATTATTGAATTACAATTAACTTAATTAATAATTGAATTACAGATGTAACAGCACACTCCCCACATGAATAATGAATAATGAATAATGAATGAATAAAGGCCACTACACCCTAATAAAAAAAAAACAGCTAGAAAAGTGCCATCTCTTATTTGGGAGAAGAAGGAGAATTCTGACAAGGGTCTCAGAAGTATTTTAGCCGCATCTTTCCTGGTCATCATTGCTGAAGACTTTGGTGCCCTGGGGCCATTCATTCCTCTTTAGCTGTTGATCTCTGAGGTGAACAATGCTTCCAAGTTCCAGGTTGGGCTGACTGGTTTACCACTTCCTTCTCAGCTGCAGAGAGGAGAAACACTATTTCTCCACCTGCTCCAAAAGGTTTGGGCCAGATGCTGCACCTGCCACCAATACTGCTTATACAGATCTTTGATACTAGAATTGTCAGGTGGAGCTGATGGGATCCCCATTTACTGAGCTAGGAGAATGGCTGGGGAAAGCAGAACAGGGTCACTGGATATGGGCGCGAGAGGCCTGGGGTTAAACCTTCTACAATCAGTGTGATAAGTACATCATGTGTTGGCTCTGAGGATCCAAGGTGAAGGAACACTGAGTCAAGGATTCTTCTGACCTCTGGAGGAGGGCTGAAGGCCCAAGAACAGCCCTTTTCTGCAAGATACCTCTCAACAGAAGTGGAATCAATGTTGGAAGGGATCCTGACTTCAGTAGATGCGCTGTTCCTCTATCTGAGTGGATTAGTTCCCTTGACCTTGTATGGCAAGAAACTGCCTAAGCACCTTACTGAAGCTTGAAGCACTGAGAGATTCAATGACTTTGATGTGGACTGCTCTCACAGCCATACAGGTGAAAATCACAGCCCATCTCTCGCTTTGAGCTAGACCACCTCTTGTCTGGCATGCCACAACACTCCAGGGGCCAAACACATCCAGTCCAACTTGGTAAATAGAGGTTCCATGGTCAAGTGATCAGCCTGCAGACTGGCCATTTTCTGTGGGCTTCCATGAATTCTGTGACAAATGACACAATGATAGATGGCACTGCACACACATCTCTTCATATCTACAATTCAGTAACCAGCTGCATGGATGGCAGGTTCTGTGAAGAGGTGCCCCCAGTGCAGAGTTTGATCATGGTAGTGTCTGACCAGCAGTGAGGCGTGTTGTTTACCAGGAATGATGAAAGAGTTCTTTTCTTCAGTCTGAAGCTCTCTTTTTCTTATGCAGCCCCCCGACTCTGAGGAGATTGTGTGCATTGATGAAATGGTCCAAGATTTTAAGAGGACTGCTCTGAATAATCTTTTCTGTCTTTCTTTCTTAATCAAGTCACTGTGCATGCTTTCTGACACAGGTGCCATTGCCTGCTGTCACTGCTGCATATGTTTGAATAGTTATGGTAACTGTGCACAATATGATGAAGATGGGTAATGGCATAAGTCAAAGACCATCATGAAAAGATTAAGATCCAAGCTGCTTGACAGTGGCTTGTGTTTTAAATGCAGAGGCCTGGGGGCAGACATTTTAAGTGATGATTTTATAATAAATAAAATCATCACTTAAAAACAGCATTTTGTGTTTACTTGGGCTATCTTTGTCTAATATTTAAATTTGTTTGATAATCTGAAACATTTAAGTGTGACAAACATGCAAAAAATAAGAAATCAGGAAGGGGGCAAATACCTTTTCACAGCACTGTACCTTGTTCTTGAAATAAAAACCAAAGAAATGTTTACAACTTTTTTGGCTTATCGTTCTTTTTTGTTCCATATTATTGTGAATGGTAATTAAATGCTGGTAGGAATTAAATGCTTTCAGAGAGTAGAGAGTGGGTATCTAGTACCCCCATGTCTGGAAAAACGTGTTTGAGCCATTCATTTAGCTCCTCATTTTACTGCAATGCATTTTATAGGTCTTCCATGGGATTGCTCAAAGACCCCTTTGTCACACCCTTTTATTAAGAGTGTATATGCATATGAGCATTACATTTGTATGAAGCACCCTCACATCATCTCAGACTGCTGCTAACAAAATTTCATTTGACAACTCAATGTGCTGAGAGGTGAACACTAATTTCTAATTCTGTTACTTTGACTAGCAGACTCCTGCTTGCTTTATGCCGAGTGATTTCTTTAAATATGTGACCCAGAAGCACACAAAGATAACATCAACAATAGTTTGCTTCTTTTGGCAAATGCTGTGACAATGCAATACATTTTATTATTCAGACAATGAACACATTTAAATGATGTTATTTCAAAACATCACTTTTTTCAGTGTGGTCATAGTTTTTGCACTAAGCTAAGCACATTTGCTTTTGCACTCTCTATTTATGGATGCAGAAGGCAGCCCACATCAATAATGGTGCGACAGCACTGAGACCTACGGCAATATCTATATTAAAACTAAGGTCTTGACTTCTTTTGTTTAGGTCAGTGTATATCATTTGTATATCTTTCTGGGGCAGATGATCAGATCACTGTCACGTCTGGTCCGTCTCGGTCACGCCCCCAAAGGAGTCCGTCGACCGAGTACTAACGGAGCTGCCCTGGGGGGTATTCCATGAAACAGGATTAAGGGAAAGTCTCGCTTATTTCAAAAAGTCTCACTTAGTTAAGTGGGAGTTCCGTTCCATCAACGCAGTTTAAATGAATCCCCGCTGTGTTACCATGGTAACTTACACTGGCGAACAAGTCTACTTCAGACCAGGTTAACGTTCTCACTTAGTTAAGCTTTGTCTCAAAGAATGTCGGACGGATTCCTGAGAGATTGTTCCGCCATGCGAATTCCCGCTATCACTCCTATACTCCTATAAAAAAGACTATAAACGTCTCAGCATTTTCATTGTATTAAAATATTAAATACTTATAGTATTCCAAATGTCAAACAATAAATGCAACAAATGAAATCAGAAATAAAAATATATACTAATAAGAACATAAAGCATAAAACGCTTTATCATTTAAAATATAACAATTAAAATGATCATTAGTTAATTAAGATAATTAAGGTCAGGCCTATTTAAGCAGCACTGAGT
>JBBPCZ010054359.1:0-12705 GCA_037974445.1 Brycinus macrolepidotus | reverse complement strand
TCTGCTTCCACTCTCTGGCCACTTTATTAGAAACACCCACCTTCTGCTTCCACTCACTGGCCACTTTATCAGAAACACTCACCTTCTGCTTCAGCTCACTGGCCACTTTATTAGAAATACCAGCTTCTGCTTCCACTCACTGGCCACTTTATTAGAAACACCACCTTCTGCTTCCACTCACTGGCCACTTTATTAGAAACACCACCTTCTGCTGTCATTCACTGGCCACTTTATTAGAAACAATCACCTTGTGATTCCACTCACTGCCCACTTTATTAGAAACACCACTTTATATTTCCACTCACAGGCCACTTTATCAGAAACGCCCACCTTATAGCTCCACTATATAGGAGTACAGTTACAGACTACCAACCAAAGGATAAAAAAATATCACCGGTAGGTCACGTTACTGTCTAGTAACTACTGTCTAGGAGCGTTCAGAATACAGGATGAAAGCAACAGCTGGAATTTATACCAGCAACTTGAGATTCCTGATGATACAAAGGAGCTAGATTTGTGTCAGTAAACCAGCATGGACTTTCGCGGCCCATATAAAATTGGGTCGGAGGAGAAAAATAAACCCTATCTGTTGCTGCTCTTCTCAGGTGAGGAGAAACTGAGTCAAGCGAAATATGATTAGCATGCTGCAATATAGTAGCCTATGGCAAATATACTACAGTGCACATGCTAATAAAAGCAACAGGACAGCTGTTTGACAGGAGTCTAATGTGCAAAGCTGGTCATCAAAAACTAAACGGGTCATTCCAACGACAGTGTTTCCCCTACCATTAAATAGGCTGGCTAAATTTACACACCTCACTCCCATTTCACCACATTTCTGGGATTAAAAAAGTCTTGAAATCAAATTGTATGTTCACCTCCCATCCATAAGGTCCATATATGGAAAGTAAGCTGCAAAAACAGCTTGATATCACAGAACCCACACATTTAAATATCCTTATTCAGTCTACAGCAGTTTAGCCCCACCCACTCACACTGAAGTTCTAAGGAGTGTTTTAGCCCTGTGTCTTCTGACTGAGCTGCAATACAGGACAGTCAGAAGAGAGAATGGTTACATATATCAATCATAAAGGCACAATAACAGAAGCAGCCTGTTTATTTCTGAGGGATGAACAGAGGTTGGAAAAAAATAAAGCAGGAGAAAAACGTAGAATATCGGCCCTTTAAAAGCACCTCAGCCAATCAGGTTCTTTAATGGTTAAAGGTTAAAGTACTTAGATTCTTGTTGGATTACACGAAGACCTCAATTCATCAGAAACACCCAGTAACTCATCTGGAGCTGTGAATGGTCATCCTGTCAGAAACACTGTGATTGGTTAGAGACTCATTTGCATATCTCAGCCTTCTGCCGTATAAGTGTTGCAGAAGCCAATATCGCCATGGCGACTAACAGACCATTATGCAGTCCTAGTGGACCTGACACATCTACAGGGAAGCACAGTATGAGATCTGATTGGTGAAACATCTGAAGATAGATCTGAAGTTTAACCATCAGAAGGGTCCAAAAGGTTCTTCAGATCATTTTCAGATGTTTCACTAATCAGACCTGAAGAACCTTACTGTAAACATCAGAAGGCTCCAAAATGGTCTTCAGATCTGATTGGTGAAACATCTTAAACTAAGGAAAGGCTAAGAAGGGTCGTCACGACGGAAAGAGCCACAGCTCCTGTGCTCGGGAGGGTAGATGATAAATCTGGTCCAGCTGAGAAGCCGTCCTTTCGCTGTGTCCCTCCGCACACTGCTTTATGTTGCCGGAACCTTCTGTCTGCCAGGCCGGGAAGGATCATGCTGTTTCAAAGAAACGAACAGCTGAACTTTCCACTTCAGCTGTGCGTTAAGTTGTCATGTGCCACACAACTCGCTAAACTATAAAAAAAGTGTCGGATCTTGCGAGCAAGCCCCCGGGGGTCCTTCAGGCCAAATAACTAGTGCAATAAAACTCCACTCGCAGATGAGGATGAAAAGGGGGGTGAATTCCTGCGTTGGAGTGAAGGAGGCCCTTCACGGTAGGCTCTCGGGATTCATTCCGCTCCCATGCCACCACACACCAAACACTCTCCCTTTCTTGCATTCTCTCCCTCTGTTTTTGTGCTTTTCTCTCTTTTCTCGGTTTCTGCAAACATGAAAGAAACTCTCTGCACCACAATAGGTCCCTGCTGTGATTGGCTATTCACCTGTTTGGTTAAAAGGGCTTGAAACTAGAGATCGGTCTTATATTTTATACTGAATTCAAATTCTTTTATCATTTTCACCAAAGTTCTGTCACTACAACTCCCAACAAATACATTATACAACCATTTGGAATCCCTGCGGTGTCACCCAATCCTGAGAGATACAACCAATCTGGCATTAGTGTAACTCTTACCTTGGTCAGGAAAACACTTTATTCAGCACAAAAAACCTGAGGTTTTCACTCATTCAGTCAGAAAACAGAAGGTAGGGGATCTGGATAGCCAGGTAACTTGCTAGTTGTTGTTCTCATTTCTGAGGATTTGTGTCCATTCTCTCCACTGTAATAATGATCTGCAGGGAGGCACTACAGTTGCAAAAAGATAAAACCAGCTAACAACAACAAAAAACAGTTCACCCCCAAAAAACAACCCCGAACTGGTCAAAAGTTCCATACATCTTCAAGAAACATCACCAAAAAAGGGTTTTCCTTGTCTTTAAACTGGAAACTTAAGCTCTAGGGGCCACTGTGGCTGTAGGACATGTTTACGACAGATGTAGCAATAGGTATGTTTTTCATTTTGGTCCCTTTAAGCGATCCATGACCTCAAAAGACTGGAGGGCATCCTAACAAAGGAAAGTGTTCATATCTGTGGTCTGCAGTGAACTATGGTGATATAATAAATTTGTGTTCAGGGCCCAAGCCTAAACACTGTTTTTAGAAGTCTGGGAAATATACCAGCTCTGAAGCAAACCGTGTTTCTATAAGTTCTGGACGTAAATGAGATGTTCCACATGACCACGTGTTGAGATTTTATGCCAAGAAGATCAGTGACAATGACATCTTCTCATATGTTCCAAGCAGCTGACAACTCCGGTGATCTTCTGGAACTGTATTCCTGCCACAAAACCAGACAAACACCTCATGTTTCTGACAAAAAACTGGCCACATAATGCCTGAAGGCCCAGACTGGGCTCAACAGGGAGCAGCAAGAATCTTGCCTATCAAGCCTGCTGAGGATGCTGAGGGGAGAAATGCTGGTTTGGACCACAGAACACTGTCAAATGAATGTAACTCATTCATGTGTTCAGTTGAGGTAACCGGAAGCAAGAGGACAGCATTTAGTGAACCCTTCTTAGGGTCTACTTGTGTCAAATGAAACAAATGTGGCCTGGGTAGAAAAAGCAAACATGGTCGTGAGGAGGATCAGGCTTTTCTACACGCTGGTCCAAAGTCTCCCACCTCGCTACACCCTCTGCTCATTTGTCCACCATGGGGTTTAGATCCTTTAGCTATGTTGCCCCGTCTCTGGAATTCCCTCCCTCAAGAAATCCTTAGCATTGACTCTCTTCTGACTCTCAAATCCTGTCCTTTCTTCGAATTTAATTATTCTCATTGATCTTGTCCCTTAAACACACACATTTCTAGTTTTGCTCTCTTGTGATTTTATATATATTATCTCTCTTTATTTGTCTTCTTTTGTTTTATTAATGTTATGCTCTGGTTTACTTGTCTGCAAAGTGTCCATGAGCGCCTTGAAATGTGCCTTTAAATAAAATCATTAAAAATAATAATAATAATAATAATAATAATAATAATAGCTGAACAACTGCATAGGCACCACAAGGACAACCATCAGGTTGCTGCTACAGATTGCTGGTTAGTGTAACCACAGGCTTACCAGACCTGAAGGATGACATCAAGGAGTTCCCTGGACTTCTTGAGAGATTCCTGCAAGATTAAATTGATTCTGATGACCTAACTATGGCTTCAGTGTAGGTTTGCACCCACTTGTAGTGTTGCCAGTAACTATTGGGTGGAACCAGCTGTAGAACCAACTGAGGGGTATTTAACGTACTTGAGTAGTGTGAGCTTGGAAAAAAATGACGATAGATCTGTAATATGTGGCAACAGCGATTAGCTTCTAGAAAAGGCCCAGAGGAGCTATATGAATATGGCTTGCTGAGGGGCAGTGCTTTGCTAAGGTGCCAGGGTAGCTGGAACTGGAGAAGAACAAAAGAGAGGAGAAAGGAGATCAAAAAGTCATACTTTGTCCTGTGGTGTCCCTCAAGGTTCAATTCTGGGACATCTACAGTTAGCCAGAACACTTAATAAGTACAACACCTCCTTCCACCAGTGAGCTATAGGTCTATTTATTGGTTTTCACTAAGGCTCTCTAAAGCTGTCTCTGTTTTCTGCTTTAGGTTGTCCTGCAGCTTTTCTTCGGTGGGTCCTGTTATTCTCCTTCGTCTGTCCTTCCTCAGAAGGCTCTTCTGTGGGGAACAGGAAATGCTCCTGTAACACTAACTCTCAGTGTGTCTTCCCAGCAGACGAGCTGCTCCCTGCTCCTAACGGTCCGTCTTGTCAACACTTTCCAAAGATAACAGCCTGGACCTCAACCGCCAGACCGAACCTCTGCAAGGACCGCCTGCCAAACGTGGTCAGCTCCAGATTTGAGATCGCGTGGGAAGGATATGCCTGACGGGCACAGAAAAGGGAGGTTTTTAGAACAGCCAGATAGGAGAGGGGGTGGATGTCATCAGGATAGTTCTGAGGTCAGCTCTCCTAATGGAGTCTCTTTGAAAGGCTTAATTATTTCCTAAATCACAATGGCAGTTAAGTCATCCAGGGAGGATAAGAGGGAAAGAATGCCTGGTTTCATTTTTAAGACACATTCAAACCACGCAAACATATCCTTACTGAACCCACATCCTCCGTGAAAATGTGACATTACTGGATATCAGAGAAATCAAAGTGACTCCACAACTATCGATTCATCACGCCTGTGATCGTTGGAGAGCATTAACTCGTCAAACTGATCGATGGTTGAGCCTCAGCCGGAGTCCCAGTTTCGTTTTAGCATCCAGGCCCATGACAGACCATCTTTTTGGTTTTGCTCGAAAAAAGGTAAACTGAGACTTCCTGGAAGCGCAGACGGGAGAAAAAACAGCTTTCAGGGAAGTAATGAGAAACCTGCCATGGAAGTATGCACACTCACACACACCACATGACGTCCGAATGGGAGAGCATTCCTTTTTCCCTCTTTCTCCTCTCTGGGTCCTGAAAACCCATCCCCTCCACTCTGCGAGGAGGAGGGCATGGATGTAGGTGCAAGGTCAAACAATGAATGTAAAATAGGGCCATAAAGCTGCAGTGAAGGTGCAGTACGATGCTGGGAGGGCAGCCTGGCTGTCGCTCCGTGCGACACATGAAAAATCGCTGCCCAAACTCGGGAACTTTCCACAGGAAGGAACGCCTGAAACCGAATTCCAGTTTACAAGCTTGGGCTGCCGGAACCCTTCGCCTTACAATTCCATCCATTCACAAAAAAAAAACAAAAAACAGTCCAATATTGCTGTCAGATGAAGACATTTCCGAGACAGAACCTCCAACGCTTCTCAGCTATTTAGCGTGCTGACCTGTCCTCGCTTCACCCACAAATGCGCTCTTTCGTAGCTACTGTTGTGAGACCAGGCCAGTTTTAGAAACTTTCTGTACATTCAGAAATGTAGAGAAAGTTTTATACAAAGTTTAAAAATGTACAGGGCGTTTTATATAATGTTCAAAAACATACAGAAAGATTCACAGAACATCATAAACATTTAAAGAGTTTTAGAGAATGTTTGGAATTATCCAGAAAGTTTACAAAATGTACAGAACATTTTACAGATGGATTAAAAATGTACAGAAACTTTTTTAAAATGTTCAAAAATGAGCATAAAGTTTTACAAATGGTTCAAAAATGTACAGAAAGTTTAACAGAACTTTAAAGATGCACAGAAAATTTTATAGAATCTTCAAAAATGTAAAGAAAGTTTTATATGATCTTTAGAGATGTACAACATGCAGAAATGTTTATAAATTGTTAAAATGTGTAGAGAGTCCTAGAGAATGTTCATAATTAATCAGAAAGTTATACAGAATGTTCAAAAATGTACAGAAAGTTTTACAGGACATTAAAAATGTACAGATCATTTTATGGAACATTGCAAAAAATCCTACTGGGAATTGAGAGATTTTTGACAGCGTTCTGGAAAGCTATGAAGGATCACATTTGTGGGCAAAAAGCACAAATAGGTCAACACAACAGAAAGGAAGGAACACATGTGAGCTGATGCTCACTGGGTGGGGGAGTTGGGGGGGATTTCTTGCAACAGTAGCGAGCTGGTTGCCTTCTAAGCTTTTCCTAATGGGAATAAAATGCACAGCTGCAAGCAGAAAGCATGGATATCAGATGGCCAGCAAATAAGTAACTATGTTGAGCCACAAATCATGAAGGCTGCTATAAATGGACCCCTAAAAATTACATATATTTATAAATATATATGTATATTCCCTTGCTCATTTTGGGATGTGCATTGCTGTCAAACAGCTCAGCTTTCTGCAGCTCCCTAAAAATAATCAGCCCTTCTTGTCGTGGGGGTACAGTCCTTCCCTCGGCCCATCCCGTTGACCTGCTGTGGCAATGGAGCTCTTTCAAGGCTTCTCAAGAGGGGAGGAAAGAAGGGGAAGAAAAGAAGACGTCCACAGGAGACGGGATTGTCTTCAGCCAATCAATCAGGCAGCTGACACAAGGAAGGGTGACCCCCCTGTGGGGAGGAACCAGAGGGTCACTGTAGAATGACAGCACTTCTCTGTTGGTCTTCCAGCACAATGTAAGGAGCACCCAACTCCCAGAACCCTCTGCCCACTAAAGGCCTTTCATGGATGGTGCACCCCCAGCCCCTAGTAGCTCTGGACCACAAAGACCTCAAAAGACTCTTGAGGTACAATCCAGGACCCCTAGGTGTGGTTAGGATTGATACCGATATTGATACAGATACAGCTAATCAGATTAAGAGTCCCTGCTTGGAAACAGAATGTTTGATGCTTCTTCTATGTTTAAAATGCTACATTTGCATCACTATCATGGTGAACAATGAAGTTAGATGGGAATCAAGCTCATGTTGCATTCCTGTTGGTCCCATGATTTTTGGTGACCAAAGATGGCCCTACGTTGCCCACAGTGCCACTGTTTTGTAGGCAGGACCAGATATCACCAAGCTGGTCAACTTCCATCTGGGATGTCCCAAAATCTAACAGGTTATACCCTTCATTAAACAAGTCCTTCGAAAGCTCTTTCAGCTTCCTGAGGGCTGTTTATGCGTGTGTGCAAAGTCTTACGGGGTTAACAGGTGGCACTTTGAGGGGTTAGAGGGTTTAACCTCCCCTGATCCTGCGGAGATGATCCACCTGTGTCTTTCACACAGCTAAACAATCACGTCCATCAATCATCCGCCCAGCTAAGAGCTGGAGACCACTCCCAGCAAGACTGAAACCATCAACCACAGGAGTGACCACCAAACGTGATCTTTGATGTTTATTTGTGTTTTGTGGACATATTTTTATTTTAAGAACATCCATGATGTTTTAACACACATCTGAGGACTTTGAGGAGCGAAAAGAATCTTGAAGAGCTTTCAGGAGCATCTGCTGCAACTCTGAACGATTTTACAACTTTTACAAAATTCCTTGAATTCAAAATTTTAGGAAACTTACTCAACACAACAGCATGATTTCACAATTATCCGACTTGATTACGATTCTATAGAAAATTGTACAAATTCCGCTACGACAAAATTTTGACCAAATACAAATATAGCTGGAGGAACTGTGGACCCTGAGAATTAAATCAACTGACCAAACTGTTTAAGTTTAGATTATGAACTTAAAAATATTTGGAGAATTTTAGTTGAGTCAAAATTATTGAATTTGCTTTAAAAAAAAAAAAAACTACAGTGAAATGATCTCACAACAAGATGATAAACTGCATTCTTCTCTCTTAAAACACTGCTTGGCTTACAAAGTGTACAGTTATTTCATTTATTTTAAGAATAATTCAGAATCAGTCTCAATTTTATCATCTTGTAAGCAATATTTGGCCATAAAATGACATTATTATGATTATAAGCCGGTTTTGATGTTAAATCAGAACTTTTTTCACCTGTTTTGTGAATTCGTTCCCTCGTACATTGTTTTTATGGACTGGGATTTAAAATTCAAGAGTCAAGATTATATCTGGGAAGTGGTAATGAGGCCACTGGAAAGTTTTCATAAAGCTAAATTTTTAATTTTTTGCTAGAATTTGCTGCTTGTTAATACATTAGTGGTATATTTTAGATTAAATGAAAGGAATGTTATTATTTTCCATTTGTTTGGAAAGCAGATTTGGTTCTTGATAGTTTAACTTTTTTGTCTATAGTTAATCATTAGTCTCAGATTACTGCAGCATAAAAAAACCCATTAGAGAAGTTTTATATCAAGTCCCTGTGTCTGGAAACAGAATGTTTGATATTTATTCCATGTTTAAAATGCTATATTTGCATATGTATTTCCAAACACTAGGGGTGGGACGATACGATACTATTGCGATAATTGTTTGTAACAATATTATTCCGATACTTCAATGCCGCGTTCAATAGTTTCTGCAGCGTCTCGGCCACGCTGACCTCCTTTCCCATTTCCACAGGAGAAGAACGAGGTCCGGCGCCACCTTCCGGACTTCAGAAGATGTCTGTACCAAAATAAAAGTCTATTTAAAAATAATAAAATAATTACAAACAAATAAATATCGATACTTGCCACTGTATTGACACATCTATTTATGTCACCCACCTCTACTAGATATTATGGCTTCTTTGATACTCAGTTAATGTTTCTTTTACCAGATTTTTTGCTTAATAGAATCATTTCCATCTAATTTTTTAAATATTTTCTCTAGTTTTTGCAGTGCATTCTTATAAGAAACTACAATGAATTCCAACCCCAGACCAAATGAATCAGTCTGAACGTTCAGATCGTCCCATTTCTGCGCCATTGTTGACCTGGTGAGACATGGCAGGTCCAGCAGGTCCTGGAAGCAGCACATGGCTACAGCTGAAGCTTGAACCCCAGTGTCCAGCGCAGGAGGCCACGGGGGGACAGTGGCATGAGCCGGGAGGGTTCAAAGGTGCTATTTTTGTTGGGTTTTATTTGCATCCTGCAGCTCCTAAAGCAGCTGACACCAGGAAAAGGTCACCACCACATCCCCCTCTAACCCCCCCCCCCCCCCACTTATCTCACGGTCTCTCTGTGCTGAGCACAGAATAAATCGAAGTGCAACTTTAAAACGAGTCGCTGCCTCCATCACTGCTGTATAACACTTACATCATTAACTAGATTGCTTTTCCTGCAAGAAAATGAAGTGTGATTGCATGGTTGCTATAAAACCAACCATGTTCATGTTCTATGGCCAAAAAAAAACGTTTGTGTAAAAAACATTCAGTTCAAAGTGTAGTATCGAACCAGTGCCTCTTTTTAGCGTTGGAATCCTGCCAAAATTCAATACAGGCTCGGAGGAGAAGCGGCTCCAAAAAACAGATGGAACACAACTAATAATAATAAAAATAATAAACACAGTCACATTAACTGGGGGCAGTAGTCGCAATGGATACACTATGATCATGATTTTTGTTCTACAGTATGATATTATTCTTCCACTGTAAAGTTTTTTATCGAGTCCCAGTGCCTGGAAACAGAAGGTTTGATGCTTATACCACATTTAAAATGTTGGGGTTGGGGTGATCTGGTACTATCATGATAATTGTTCCACGTTATGATATTATTGTGATTCTTTGACGCCATACTCAATACAGGAGTTTCTGCATCTTCTCGGATAATCTGACCTGGTTTCTCATTTCCACAAGAGAATAACGAGGTTCGGCACCAATGTTATCAGAGTAGATGCAGTTGCAAAATAAAAGTCTTTTAAATACATAAAAATTATAAAACAATATTAAATAAATACTGATACTGGCGAAGGTGCTTCAACATAATATCGTGCTGAAAAATATTCTGATACAATGTATCGATTTTTTTTCCCACCTCTGGTTCCAAAACAGGGCTGGACTTGACAAAGATCCTTAAACAGTGGTGGCATCGTTACAGAGGCAAAATAAAGGTGATGTTCTTATGTTTTTGCTATATATTCACTCTATATTTCCCCTACATTTCCTCTATATTCAGTGATATGGATGTAGGAACGCTCTTCAGAGGTCTGAATCTTGGAAAGCGTAACTGGAGCGCACCCCGGGCGAATTCTCCACGCTGAGGAGAATCGAAACATTTGTCATGATGGGAAGCAGCCAGGGCCGGAAGACAGCGGATCAGGCCAGAGGCCTCGGCTCAGGGAATCATGGGAAGATCTCGCTGGGAAGCTGGATGGCATACGGAACGGCTCGGGGTCGAAGAGTTCAGATGAGGACGAGGACTCAGCACCGTCCACAAAAGCTCTCATATATTCCCCTCACCTGGCAGAATTTGACCGATGCACTGTTTTACTAATAGTCATGGGAAAAAATCCCGCCGATAACCCATCCTCTACAGGGGACACTCTCAAATTTGGCAAATTTCAATGCATAATGTCTATTATTGGGAACAAACTTAAATATAAAACATAATCTTGCACAGGCCACATTTTACGTTTTGTTTTTCCCCAGTGTGTAAACAGTAACTGTGCATTAAAATGTGTTAAATAACCTCATAAACATACATGTGACCTCATAAACATGGACATGACCTCATAAGCATACATATGGCCTCATAAACACAAATATAACCTCATAAACACAAATACAATCTCACAAACAGAAATATGACCTCATAAACAACCAGATGCCATTTCCCACAATGCTCACCTGAGATTTTTAAGGATATAAAGAATTTTATCCACGCAGTTGTTTCTAGGCAGTTTTATTTCTTTCAATATTTCTAAAAAAAGCAAACGTGCCCAAAATTGACCAGAGAACTCCATTTCCTCCAAAAGCTCAGCCCTGTTTGGTCCATGAGCTGTTTATGATGCACAACCCCGAATCTTCTTTGGGGCAGTGCTCGCTGCCATGGTGACGCTCACTGCCGTGGTGACGCTCGCTGCTGTGGTGACGCTCGCTGCCATGGTGACGCTCGCTGCCATGGTGACACGGAATTTTGAAGGAAACAAAAGTACTTTAGGGGATCGATTTTTTTCAGACAAATCAGACGTAAACAAACAAGCCCGTAAACAAACTGCTGGCTGGTTGCCGCGGGTGATGGACTGCATTAGGGGCTGTATGATAAATCGGGTTCCACAGATGCTTTCTAAAGGCGCTTTGACACTGTTTACTTTCACAAACACAAACAAGCAGCCCGTGCAGATAAAAAGCCTTTTGTCATATGAAAAGAGACACTCAGGCCGAACTCAGAACCCTGAAAGACGACAGCACCGAGACAGTGTGGAAGCTGGAAGTCTTTTTTCATGCTGCTGACGGCTTTCCGCCACTTTGATGTGACCATTACACGACAATAGCCCTATTTCTGAGACCACAATTCAAACACAGACGCACAGGCCAGCTCCAACCCAGTCCAGTCCAAAGGACTTCTACAGAATAACATTCTCATAAAACAAAAACAAATGGGGAACTCCACCTTCTGCATCATTAAGTGGGTTTGGTGTGAAACTCACAGTGGGGGTGAACAGAACCTCTAAAATCTCCTCACAGAAAGTTATTCCATCAAATGGTTATGGTTGTGCCGCCTGACACCTAAGACATTGTTCTACCAGAGGTTTGAGAAGCTTTTGGTCCTGAAACTAAACCCATTCATGGTGGAGGGATACATGCAGGGCATAGTGAGGTAAAATAGTGCCCAAAGAAAAGTGATTTAGTTCAGATTCACTATTTTACATCATCAACATCCATATAAACACTCAGAGACACGTGGAGCTTCACTGGGGGGCGATATAGAATAAAACGACTGGATTTGTGTTGGAGAGGTCTAGTTCCATTCACCACCACTGGAAAGAAATGAATCACTTAAATATTTTTCTATTTTCACAGATTTTTTTTATTTGCTGCAGTTAACATACATCATATTGAAATATAATAAAAGTGCATAACTTGGGCACAGACTGTTACACGTTTCCCCTAGTGTGTAAATTCAGTAAAAACAACACTAATCTATTAAAAGTGTGGATTGGGTTCTGCTCTCCATTTATGGTGCTTTTCTACTGGCATGAGGAATCACGTCATACCGTGAAAAATGTTTTTCTATTACAAATTTGTGACCCGTACCCAACCCATACCCAAGTCATACCTGAGCCATTCCCAACCCGTACCCAACCAATACCCGAGTCGTACCTGACCCGGACCGCAGTCGTACCCGACCCGTACCACAGTCGTACCCCAGTCGTACCCGATCCATACCCGAGTCGTACCCGACCCGTACCCCAGTCGTACCTGAGCTGGCCCACTCGATGACAGGGCCAAATGCAGGCCACAGCTGAGCTGACTACATCACAGCTTTCTGATTCATCAAAATGTTGTCATGACAAATAACGGACTCGGAAAGAGGCCATTATTGTTTCAATACTGGCTACACAAAGTAAAAAAACAACAGTGGAGACACAAACTAACAACTGGGAAGTGGATGAAGTTCAAGCTCGACTGTCTGTCTGGGCTGAA
>JBBPCZ010054348.1:0-12706 GCA_037974445.1 Brycinus macrolepidotus | reverse complement strand
AGTCTTGGGCCAAAGCAAGAGTGGAATCAGCTCCTAACTGGCTGGATGATCTGAAATGTAGGAAACATGACTCCACTGTGTGGCACTGTCCATCTTCACCCTGGAGACAGAACAGTTGCGATAATCAAAATGAAGTGGCCCAGATTACCTGTTCAGGTAAGTAGTTTTATATGTGGATATTAGTTTAATATACAGATTGTTTATGCTGTTTTGTGTTTGTGCCAAGAGTACACGATTGGAAGAATGCGAAATAAAACAGACTGAACTGGCAAAATATTTATATGTAGCAGCTTAGTTTTAATTAATTATTTCTCTATACTCACAGAAAAGAAAAACAGTCGTGTATTTCGAAGCCATTTGAAATGCTCCTCATCTACCCATCACAGACAGTGCTCAAGTAAGAACCCTTACAAACACACAGATATGAAGTGTCACATGTGTCATTCTGCACCTTTTTACAAATGTTAGTGGCTGTTTTGCTCTTTACACCTTCTGTCACTAATGTGTCTTATGAGTTTGTGATTCAGAAATGTTGTCACGTCTGTTTGATGTAGAGCACCTGCCTCTCAGGCTGAGTAGAGGAAATGAAAGTTGCTCTGGGAGACTGGAGGTGTATCATAACTCTGAGTGGGGGTCAGTCTGTGATGATCTGTGGGACATCAGGGATGCTCAGGTGGTCTGCAGGCAGCTGGGCTGTGGGCCGGCGCTGAGTGCTGATGGAAGTGCTGCCTTTGGTGCTGGTGAAGGGACTATCTGGCTGAACAGAGTGAAGTGTAGAGGGAATGAGATTCACCTGTGGGACTGTCCTCATTCCCTGAAGGAACACACTGACTGCTCCCACAGGCAGGACGCTGGAGTCACCTGTGCAGGTCAAATGAGTCTGTTGGATTTTCTATTCAAATGTTAGTAATATGTAGGGCTGCACTGAAAAGTGCATTGATGAACATTTATTAATGTTATCTAATTAATTAATGTTGATGTATTCAGTGAGTAAACACCACACTTCATGTTCATGAGTATATGTTTGTATTATTAACTTTAGTGGTTGTTTATTCTTACATTTGTTAGTTTTGTTTCTGCATTTACAGACATATCTGGGTCTTTTACTCCTATATCCTTAAGAACGACTACCACCTCCACCACGGGTATTTTTCTTTGCCGCTCTGCCTGATTTTTTGTCACATTTTTCAAAGTGTTTCTAAATAGATTGTTCAGTGTTCTACAGTGTTTCTGCTTTTATTTCAGTTCATCAGCCATCGGGAAAAACAACCACTGCTGTTCCATTTGTCTATCCAGTGTCTCTCCTCGCACTGGGAACGGTCCTCTTCCTGGCCTTAATGTTTCTAGTTGTGCTGTTTTATAAGAACAGAGTGCTCAGGGGAGGTAGGGAGGTTCAAAGACCTACAATTCACTTTCTGTACATTCTCTTAACATCATTAGCCCTGCAATCTGTGATCAGTTCTCCCTCCTTCCGAACTGGTTCCATGTTTCTCTCTGTCTCTCTCACAGTGCTGTCTAAGAGGAGACGAATGACTCTGGCTGATGCAGTCTATGAGCAGATCGACCGCAGATACATCACTAAAAGAACAACCATCACATCTCATAGGGGTGAGTGATATGTGATGTGTTCTAAATAAGACTTATTGTATTATTGTTTTTCTCAATTGCTGAGATGCATTCTGCAGTACTGAAACTCTTCATACAGTTTATAAGGGCTAAATTCTCAATCATTTCTTATTGCTCTCATACAAAATGTGTCAAGGACTGGTCTTTCACTGTTTGCCCAGTGTAGCGTGGTGGATAAACCCAATCGCGAAGTGAACACGAGAGAGTAGGCAAACCACGCACTTTACTATGAGAACGCTTTATAAAGAGTCTCACTCACACACACAGTCAAGAACAAGGAGAGAGGATCTGATGTACTGACGGTACCGTAGAGTTGGAAGAAGGTTGGATTCGGCTCGGGCATGGAAATCAATGACTGAGCAGTGAGTAACTACACTTCCTTGTTTATATAGGAAGTGAAGCGCTTCACTTCTGGGTCCTTGTGCGCGTCACGTGACTGGTGGGCGTGACAGTACCACCCTCTCCAGGAACGGCACCTGGCGGACTTGGCAGAGAGGATACCCGACGACGGTAGTCGGCAATCAGAGACGGGTCGAGGATAAACCGCCCGGGGACCCAGGACTGCTCCTTCGGACCGTAACTCTCCCAGTCAGCGAGGTACTGGGTGCCACAGTCCTGGCAACGCGAGTCGAGAATCTTCCGGACCGTGTAGGCCGGACCACCATCGATGATGCGGGGGGGCGGGGGGGCAGGATCCGGGGGAACTAAGGGAGAGAAGTAAACAGGTTTTAGTTGTGAGATATGGAAAACAGGATGGATCCGGAGGGAGGCAGGCAGCTGGAGCCGGTAGGTAACAGGGTTGATCTGGTGGGTGATCTTGTAGGGCCCAATAAACCTGGAGGTGAGCTTCTTGGATTCCGTGCGGAGGTGAATGTTCCTGGTAGAGAACCATACCCTGTCACCCACATGGAACAATCGTCCTGGTGGGTGCCGGCGGTGATGTTGGTGGATGTAGACGTTTTTGGCTCGCTGGATGGCAATGCAAGCCTTCTGCCAGAGCCCCCAGCACCTGCGGACCAACTGTTGGGCCAACCGTACATCAACCTCCGGCTCCTGGTGTTCAAACATCGGAGGTTGGAAACCGTTGCATACCTCAAAAGGACTGAGCTCGGTGGCAGAGGAGGTGAGCAGGTTGTGGGAGAGCTCGGCCCAAATGAGGTAGCGGGCCCAGGAACGCTGACGATCTGCCACAAAACATCTGAGGTAGCGCTCCAGTTGTTGGTTGGTCCGCTCTGCCTGACCGTTTGTCTGAGGATGGTAACCAGAGGAGAGACTGCAAGACGAATCGATCAAGCGGCAGAAGGCTTTCCAGAATCTGGCGGTGAACTGAGGCCCTCTGTCCGAGACAGTGTCCCGGGGGAACCCATGCAAGCGGACTACATGCTCTAATATCAGTTTTGGCTGGTTTTGGCTGACGGGAGTCTGGTAAGCGCCACCAGGTGAACAGCCTTGAAGAACCGGTCCACAATAGTGAGGATGGTGTTCTTCCCGCCTGACTCCGGCTGGCCGGTGATGAAATCCATAGCAATGTGCGACCAGGGTTGTCGGCGGACAGGCAAAGGTTGGAGATTCCCAGCAGAGGGAGTATTAGTGGACTTGGCCCTGGCGCACACTGCACACATCCAGAAGAATTCCTGGATGTCTTTAGCCATTCTGGGCCACCAGAAGGCCCTTTGAAGTAGAAGGAAGGTGCGATGCGTGGGCTGAAGAGTGACTCTATTTGAGAGTGTCAGATCGCAAGGTAGTAGGAACATAGAGGCGTCCGGGCGGAAGGCCCGCAGGAGTGTCCTCCAAGGTCTGTGCCTGGCGGACGCGATCCTCTAAGTCCCAACGGATAGGTGGTATGATGAGATGAGGTGGCAGGACAGGCGCGGGGTCCGTCCAGGGCGTCTCAGCTTCGTGCTGACAGGAGAGAGCGTCTGCCTTGATGTTCTTTGACCCCGGACGGTAAGAAAGATGGAAATTGAACTGTTCAAATAACAGTGCCCACCGTGCCTGCCTGGGGTTGAGCTGCTTTAACTGTTGGATGGTGAGGAGGTTTTGGTGGTCCGTCCAGACCGTAAATGGGTCACCACCGCCCTGGAGCCAGTGACGCCACTCTTCCAGAGCCCACTTGATCACCAACAACTCACGGTCCCCTACCCCATAGCGTTGCTGAGTGGGATTGAATTTTCTGGAGAAGAAACAGCATGGATGCAGTTTCTGGTCTGGACCTTGCTGGGAGAGGACGACTCATACGCCCACATTGTGAGGCGTCCACCTCCACAACGAATGGCAGGTTGGGTTCCAGATGGAGGAGGATGGGTGCCGTAGTGAAGAGGTGACAGAGGTGATGAAAGGCTTGAGTAACTTCCAGGGTAAGGTTGAAGTGGTTCTTGGTGGGCTTGGTGAAAGAGGTAAGAGGCACTGCAACTGAACAGTAGCCCCGGATAAAGCGTCGATAGAAATTAGCAAACCCCAGAAAGCGTTGGAGCTGCTTGAGCATCCTGGGTAGAAGCCAAGAAGGCACAGCTTCCAGCTTCTGGGGATCCATGGCCACACCTTCAGGGGATATGACAAACCCCAAGAATGTGGTGGAGCACTGGTGGAAAGCGCATTTCTCCAACTTACAGAACAGCTGATGGGCCAGCAGCATCTTGAGCACTGCTCTCACATACTGGGTATGTTCTTTGATGGTGTGGGAGTAGATGAGGATGTTGTCAAGGTAAGCAAAAGCCCAACGGCCTAGCATGTCCCGAAGGATGTCACTGATGAAGCTTTGGAAGACCGCTGGACTGTCTCGTAGTGACCAGTGGGGGTGATGAAGGCCGTCTTCCACTCACTTGCCACGTACTCCTCCATAGCTTTCTGCTCTCCCATAGAAAGAGAATAGAATTACCATGCCTAGGAGGAGGTCAATGTCAAGGTCGTAGTGGCGATGAGGTGGCAGCTCAATGGTACGTCTTTTGCTGAAAACCTCCTTCAGGTCACGGTACTGGACGGGAATGGTCTCAGTGTCGACATTGGGGGCCTCGGACTACCTAGAGCATGTCCCAGCCATGGCCCGGAGGCAGAGCTCCTGACAGGTCGGTCCCTATTGAAGGATCTTGTGTTGGTTCCAGGAGGTGAGGGGGTCGTGAAGCAGTAACCAAGGGTGCCCCAAGAGGATGGGAGGAGAAGTGAGGGTGGTGACCAGTAAGGGAATCTTCTCCTGATGATCGTGGATAAAGAGGTGAAGTGGCTGGGTCTGGTGTGTGATGGGGCTGTTGGCTAAGGACCGACTGTCCACGGCCGTGATGTTAATTGGCTGGGATAACACCAAGTTTCACACTCGATTGAGCAGCAAAAGCCTGGTCGATGAAGTTACGAGCTGGCCCCGAGTCCACAAAGGCAGGGGTCACGACCCGTCGATGGCCCAACTGAATGTGAATCTGAACTGTTAAACGGGAAACAGTAAGTGTGGTGGAGGAGATAGTAATGAGACCAGGTGAGTTCCTCCCCCTATTCACCTGGTCTGACCGTTTCCCGGACGGAGAGGGCAGACAGCGCGATGGTGATCGAGGGAGGCGCAATAGGCACAGAGGCCTTTCGATAGCATCTGTCCCTCTCCTCAGATGTCAGAGAGGCGCGCCCTAACTGCATGGGTTCCCCGGCTCCGGAGTGGTCCACTGGAGGAGGTGGAAAACCGAAGGATGCTGGTTCGAACGCTGGTGGTGGTCTGGTCTGGCCCGCTGGCAGCAGGGTACGAGGGGCTGGCCTCCGGCGAGTTTGTCTTTTATGCGAGGAGCCAACCCCTCTTAGAAGACCATCTGGAGAGGTGGGTCGCCCCAGTTAGTTTGCACTGACAGTGTGCGAAAATCACATAACGACTCACCAAACGATCTCCCTGCCGCAGATGGTACAAGCGGGAGTCGGTCTCCAACTCGCTGTCCGGATGGTGAAAGGCGGTCTTGAGCTGGGTGGTGAAGGCTGGGTAGGAGTGTGTGAAGTTGGAATCGGCTCTCAGGACCGCCGTGGCCCACTCGGCTGCCTGCCCGGTGAGGAGGGAGACGAGAAGTGTGATGCGTGAGCGGTGTTGTATCTTCGTGGCTGCGGCTCAAACACAAGATTAACATTGGTTAGGAACACATTGCACTTCCCGTCTACACCATTCCACTTATCCGGGAGTGCTATTTTAGGTTCAGGAGGAGGGGAAGAGAGAAGAGTTTGGGTCGCCACCCGTGGTGTCCTGTGTTCAGCAGGTAGCTCCTGGTGAGTCAGGCTGAGAGACACGACCTGCTGCCGGAGTTGTTTTATCTCTCCCAGAGCATGTTGTGACTCTAGGAGAGCCCGACACAATTCAGTGACCTCCCGCCGAAGCCCACCGATCTCAGCCGACTGCCGAGTCATGGTGCCACATAGGGCGACGAACTCCACTGGGTTTACAGATCCGGGCTCTGTCAAGGACTGGTCTTTCACTGTTTGCCCAGTGTAGCGTGGTGGATAAACCCAATCACGGAGTGAACACGAGAGAGTAGGCAAACCACGTGCTTTACTATGAGAATGCTCCATAAAGAGTTGAGACTCCCACCAGGAATCCGCGTTCTCACAGTCAAGAACAAGGAGAGAGGATTTGATGTACTGATGGTACCGTAGAGTTGGAAGAAGGTTGGATTCGGCTCGGGCATGGAAATCAATGACTGAACAGTGAGTACCTGCACTTCCTTGTTTATATAGGAAGTGACGCGCTTCACTTCCAGGTCGTTGTGCACATCACGTGACTGGTGGGCATGACAAAATGCATTCAATGATTTCAAAATTCTTGGATTCTTGTTTCATTTAAAATCCACCTCAATCAAAATGTTACATTTTTAGAGACCTTTTTGCACATGCGTACATACTGTCATCAAAACAATAAAAAATACATTTAAAACTGAATTGCTGCAGTTTGTTACATTGCTACTGAGACCCTTTTAAAACATGTCATGAACATGAAATCATACTATAATATATTAAATAAATAAAATTAAAATGGGAGTAAATACAGCATGTTTCTGTTTCAGCTGATTACCTAACCAGGTGTGTTCCTCTCTGTTGATCTCATCATCATCCACATATAAGAGATACAACCGTAGATGTATTGCTAGAAAGGATATCATGAGAACATGAACTAAATCCAGGTAACAGAATAGATTAGAATTACTACCACTGAAGTACTGATATAGATTTAGACCAATTCCAAATGTGTGCGTGTGTGTGTTTTATATATATGAAGAGAACATTTTGTTTCTGTAGCATTCACTGAATATATTTTTGTGTCTGTATATACATATCGTATGATATTAAGGCACTTGCAGTACAGTGAAGCATGGTTTGTTCATTCCTGGAAATGTATGTTTAGCAGCTGAAGTGAAACTGTATCCTTGTAAACTTGCCATATTTGTCCAGACAGAGGAAACCACAGTTGCAGGTGTGTGTTTGTTTGTGGGAGAGAGAGAGAGAGAGAGAGAGAGAGAGAGAGAGAGAGAGAGAGAGAGAGATAAAGGGAAACAGCATGGGCTAATACTTTCTGATGGGAAACACGAAAATGAATTAGTAAGCAATTAACTGTGAGATTAACTGAGAGATGACTAAAAGTCTGAGTGACAGAGTGAGTTACTAGCTGATGAGTGAGTGACAGAGTGAGTTACTGGTTGATGAGTAAGTGACAGAATGAGTGACTGGATGATGAGTGAGTGACAGAGTGAGTGACTGGGTGAATGACAGAGTGAGTTGACAGAGTGAGTGACTGGGTGATGAGTGACTGACAGAGTGAATGACCACATTACTCAGCAAGTCAGTAACCGAACAAGTGACAGTGAGTGAAAACATCCTTGTGAGTGTAAGCGACTGAGAGATAAAGCTTCTGAGTGACTGACCAGAAGACTGAGCAAGAAAGTGAGTGAAATACCGAGTTTAATTAAATTATTTAGATAAAGCCTGTGAGTTAGTCTGTCAGTTAAAAAGTGAGTGAGTCAGTCAGTGAGTCAATGAGTCACTGAGTTTGTGAGTCAGTATGTGAGTGAGTGAGTGAATAAGAGTAAATAAGCGAGTGAGAGATTATTCTTTGTGATGAAGCTTGTGGGTGGTTCTGCATTCTGAATGTGTGTCATGAATGTGTTCTGCTGTCCTCTAACAGGAAGTGTCCTCTCTGAAGCTCAGAATTCAGGATATGTGAATGTGGACGAGGAGCTTCTCTCAGGTAGGAGGACCAGAGCATGTGTGTTTTAAACTCCACTGATAAATATTGCAGTCTCTGTTTATAAATAGGTTACTGTACCTAGAACTTGACAGCACATGCATTTAGTTAAAAGATTTACATTTTTAATCTTGTCTAGTTTGTAATCTAGGTGTCATCCTTGACTGGACTCAATTATTGCTTCCTACATTAACTCTGTGTTTTTAAAACTCCTTGTGTTCAGCATAGCTAAAACAAGGCCATGCGTCTCCCAATCACCTACAGAAACCCTCATTTTCTCCTTTCTCTCTAGCTGTTTAGACCACTGCACCTCTCTTCTCGCTGGCATTAGCTCTTCTTCCCTTCAAACGCTTCAGATCTTCCAGAACTCTGCTGCTCATCTTCTCACCTAAACCCAGTCCCACCACCACGTAACACACATCCTCCAAAACTTTATTTGGCTTCCTGTGAAGTACTGCGTTCAGTTTAAAGTTCTTCTACTCACACACAGGCTCTTAACAAACTTGCTCCTTCTTATCTGTCATGCCTTCTTCTTACCTATAAACCTACTCACACTCTCAGATCTTCCTTATTTGGTCACCATCTCTGGAACCCTGTTTTATTTTGAATTTATCCTGAATTATGTCATATCCTCTATAATGCTGTATATGTATTACTGTGTATTTAGATAGTGAGATTAGTTTGATTTTGTTTACTTCATCTCTAGATTAAAAGTGTCCGGCAGAGAAGATCATCACAAACTATCACTGACACTGTTGATCGCAAAAGATTGAATTTTAAGGTTCTGAAGTGTTTGCATAAAAGTCTTTCTGAATGAAAGTTTTTCTTCTTTTTTCCAGTGAAGTCTCTGACTGGAGTAAAGACAGAATATTATGATAATGTCACCACCATCAGCGGTCTAATAAGTGGGTCATTTTATCTTCATATTAATCCACAATGTAAAAATATGATTGCACTGTTTATAAAGACAGTCTGCTTTTATTTGATTTAGGTGAATCAGCAAAAGAGGATCCCTCAGAGAACTATGATGATGTCATCACTGCTGGAGAGATCCCTGGCAGTGTAGCAGGTGTGTTTCAGTTTTTGAGATTTAGTTTAGAAAGAAGCAGAAATTATGTAGAAATGATCTATTAGACTTTAGTTAATTCAGGAATTTATACTACAAAAAATACTTATAAAATAATCTCACATTTAGTTCATTTGGTAAAAATAAATAAGTGATTGATGACAACTCAGTTAATGGGTCATAGTTCTAACATTAATAACACAGACTTATAAAGAAATGTTGAGTGATAATGTCTTAAACACCTGACACATCCTTGGGCTTTCAGCTGCAGATGTTCAACATGTGACTTTATATCCTTTAAACATCTCTGTGTTTTGGTGTAGAGGACGAAGCAGAGAGTTATGATGATGTCATCACTGCTGATCAGAACTCAGCTGTCACAGGTATGACTTGTAATGTAACAGTACTGTAATCTCAAACATGAACACAGTCACTGATGATACTGATGTTGATTTATTTACTTTTATCTCTATATTTTGACAGAAGGCGTAGCAGATGACTATAATGATGCATTTACCACTGGACCAAACTCCAACATGATGACCAGTAAGTGTTTCTTAATGAGGACAAATAATTTTACACTTAAGCTTCACATTAAAAATATCAGATTTATTTCTGATTGTTATAATTTATTTTCCTGTGTTGGTGTTGTGGGTAAACCAGAGAACTATGATGATGTCATTGCTGAAGGTCAGGATGTAAGAGAGGTAAAAGGTGAGTGGCAACTCTTAGTGTGTGCAGTCTGTCTATAACACTTTGAATTAATAATGCACCACTGACACACAGATGGGACCTGAAATAACCAATTCTCTCTACATCAATCTGTTCTCTAAATATGACAGGCCTTGTACCAAAGACCGTGCAGGTACTTAAAGTGAGTGTTTTAATATAAGTGAGGTCACAGCAATTTTACATCTTTATAAACTATTAATTAAGCGGAATCTCTGTTCAGTAAAACTCGTTTAGTTTTCACTGCGATCACTGTGTCATCTTCAACACACTGAAAATATTGCTAATATTTTTTTTCTGCATGTTTGTGAATATTTGTTCCCTCAAAGACAATTGTCATTTAAATTCATTAAATGATACATCAGATTCATACTTTGTTGATCCCAGAGCGACATCTTGTTGCACCAGAATACACAAGTAACAAGGACACTTAACGTAGATGAATTCTAAAATATACAGTGTATCAAATATAAACAACACTGTGAGAAAGGGTCTCAAGTAATTAAATAATTAATACAATACCATATTAGCTTGGCTTAACTGTTCACAAAACTGATGTCACTCATTCTTCCCACACAGCTGTAGTGTAACATTCAAGTTTAATATTAAATAAACATTTATAATATGGCCAAATATTTTAAACAGGTGAACAGACAGTAAGAACAGTCTTGATTTCCGGACATTGTTGGAATACAGTGTACTGGACAAAAGTTTATTTATTTATTACTTTTAAATACTTTTATTTTTATTATTATCTGAAATAAATGTACCCATTTTACAGACTATGATAACATGGAGGAGGATCCTCCAGCTGAGATGAGTCATGTGACTGAGAGACCACACCCAGTGTCTTTCCTCAGGAAATTACATTGGAACCTCTTCAGACACAACAAATGATTTCATTATAACCAAATATTGTGTTACACTGTAAAAAAAAAAAAAAAGGGTCCTGATGTTCTCTCACTTGTTTTATATTCAAGCCTGTAATGAGTTTTATTTTCTCATGCTTTGTGTTACTTAGTACAATGTTAAACTTTGTTAAACATTGAACTTTTGAGTTTATCTTGGTAAAGCCTGAACATACTTTGGAGGTTTTTTCTTTCAATTGTAATTCTATTTTGTAAATCATTCAGTCATTTAACCATTATAAAACTGTTGTTGACAGAAAAGTTCTACAATATTAGAAAGTCAGTTTGACCAAATATATTGTTTATATTATAATATATTAAAATAGTTTGGAATGTTTGCTGCCTGGGCATTATTTTCATAAAACAGTATCTTTCATTTTTGAGTAAAATAAGCACAAAATAGAAAAATACAGATTGCAATTGACTCTTCTATTGTGCTCCAACCAAATTCGAATGATTTTCTCAAAAAAAAAATCTTAAGAAAAGAAGAGTGTGTCCTTTGTGTGTCTAAGTTGTTGAATCAGGGCTGCAAATCAGAACTGGGCCTGTTTAGCTCAACTATGATCCTTTGCTCTCAAAGCTCTTTTAGATTCAGTAAGGGAACACACATGTTTGCAGGCACTGGTGTGAGTGGTCACTCACTGACCTCTAAGATTTAAAAGGACGCCGGACATCATTTAGATCTGGGCTGTGCTCGTCATGCACCTCCAGTTGGGCCTCTCTACCTCGCAGTTGGTGTTTTTCTGGAGTGAAATGAAGCTCAAATGTCGGAATTCAGCACCATGGATAGTGTCTGTTTTCTCTGAGTCAGCTTACAGGAATCTCACCATCAGTATTATAACATAAAAGGGACCCTCAGTAAGTGTGATGAGAAAGTTATCATTCTACAGGACAGGAAACACTCTAGTGTGATAAAGGGCACTCTCCCAAGACAGAGATTAGGTCCGGTATTATACATTGTATTATCCACAAACACACACATTAGTGATACTGTTAATGTTACGTTATAGAAAGAAATTTTTTTAATGCAGCTCTGAAAAGACTCAATATAAAGACTCAACTACTTTTAAAATCTTACCTTACTAAAGTGATTGTAAACTCCACACATGAACAGATCAGATCACAACAGACTGTGTGACCTTGGAATCAAAATCTGAACACATAACAGGGTTACTCTTGTTGTTTTAATGCATATTTGCACCATTTTCAGTTACAGGACATGTTTTAGTGCTGAGTGTAAACAAGGCAGCTAAAAAGGGAGAAAAGAAAACCTTTGTTGTACAACTTGACTTTCAGAAGGAACAGAATGATGTTTTCCCATATAAAATTAGACACACCCATTGGAAATCAAAACAGTGATTGGTTGTTTCCTAATCTTTATTTCAGTCAAGCTCACTTAGTTATTTCTACCTAGATGGTATTTTTTTTAATTTTAAGAATTTAACCCTGAGGTTTCCAACCAAATGTCACTGACACACAGACACACAGACACACACACCCAAATATATTTAATTTTATAATTGTGTATCCATCCATCCATCCATCCATTATCTGAACCACTTATCCTTAACCAGAGTTGTAGGGGGTTGCAGCGAAAGGTGGAGAAACACCCAGGACAAGTTGCCAGTTACAGGGCAGACCCACAGACAAACATAGTCATGTACACATTCACAAAATATATATATATATATATTACAATTATTAGCATTATTACAATTATTTTTACTATTATAATTGTTATTTATTTTTCCTCTTCTGTTCTTCTACTTCTACACTGTCTTCATCCAATTAGGAGTAGTCTAAAAATATACCTCATCACACATTTAAATCAGAATTAAAGGAAATAAAAGTACCAAAAAAAATGTAAAGGCCTACATTTTTGCATAAGAAATCCTTTTATTCACAGGTATAATCTAGTGCTTTAATGCAGTAGTGTTGTAAGGAAGTGATAATTAAATAAAAGCACCATTAAAAATTATTTAAAATGAAATTTAATGTTTTCTCTGTATTGCATGTAGCTGAGAGAGAACAGAAAACATACAAGAGAGCCCTCAGGTGGTCAGTTCAGTGAATAAAGAACTTCACAACCTCAAACTCATTTACTATATAGCCTACATGCACAATAGAACGTCCGGATAACTTCCGTGTGTTGAGTGTACGGTTGACAACTTCCGGTAGGCA
>JBBPCZ010054327.1:0-12707 GCA_037974445.1 Brycinus macrolepidotus | reverse complement strand
CGGTACCTTGCTCAAGGGTACCTCAGAGGTGCCTAGCGGTCTTGGGAATCGAACCCACGACTTCCTGATCACAGGGCAAACGCCCTAACCACTAGGCTACCAGCTGCCCCAGCAAGTCTATTTGAGATCACTTATCAAGTCTTCAAAGCTAATTGGTGGGGTGTAAGCACGGTCGAGCCCTGTGCACTTCACAGTGCAGCGCTGTGTGCCTTCACTCCAGAGAATGGCAATGATGGTACTCAATAAGAGTGCCATTGTGTGCAGTTAATCTGAAGTGGCTCTTAATCCAGCCATGTTCATGCCAAAAATATATCCCCATAGTCACTGATGCACTTACCAGCACAGCCTGATCCAGTATTTCACAGCCCTGTGCGTATGCGGTCTCGATGTCTATGCAGTGCTTTCGGCTCTCCCTGTGTTGATGGACAGATGTCAGAGGTTGCATGTTCAGAGATGACATGTTGAGAGATCAGCAGCATACTAAGAGGTTGGGAGTTGTCATATCTCTTACACTTGCATGTCTCTGAAGCACTTGATGCACAGCATGGATTTCTTTTCCGTTGAGAACATGATGTAAAGCTCCTCGTGAAGAGCTAGAGTGTCAGAGAGGCATCAATAAATCATTAAAATGTTCTTTTAATTGGCAGATTTCTGAAAAAAAGTTTCCATCTAAGCCTTTTTTAAAAACATTCATCAGACCCAAATGACTTTTTGCACCATTTTAGGCTTGGATCCTTATTCATTTCTGAGATATAGAGGCTTTAAAATGAATGCTACTGGAAAAAAAGTGTTTATTTTGCCAAGTTATTACTTACTTTACTTGGTCCAGGTTTTTGCTCTTTCTTTGTGTTTCGTGAGTTTGGTAGGGGAAACCTGAGGACCAGTTTGAGGAACACTGCCCTAAAACACAAGCTCCCAGCCCTGCTCCTGAAGCCCCCACCCCTGCCCATACCCACCTCAAGAAAAGGCTTATTAATTAGCTGATTAGCAGGATCAAGTGTGTTGGCCTGAAGACCCTTTCAGATGATGATTCTTTAAAAGAACCGTCATTACAGACAAGGTGTGTGTGACAAACGTAAAATGTATTAAAAACTCACATTAAAGGCCTTTCATAGAATTGTATTATTTTTAATATTGTAGATGTAATATATTCGTGCAGCAATCAACAGAATCCCTTAGGATTGCAGTGACAGATTTTACAGTGAAAAATAAAAAAAAAAAGCCAAAAATGAAGTTTTACAGCATTTTAATTTTGTGGTTTCCGTAGTTTCTTGAACGCATTTGTTGAAAGCTTGATTTTTTTTTTATTATTATTTGTTTGTTCATTTGTTTGTTTGTTTATAAATATTTAGAAGAAAGAAACTATTAGCATCCATGTTACTACCACATTTTTACACTTTCACTGAAACTGAAGAACGAAGACCCTTAGGTTATAATTAAAAGAAATCCATGGGTCAGAAAAAAGTGAATACAAGGTGAGGTAAAAGTGAAGTGTGTGTCTTTGTGTGTGTGTGTGTGTGCGCGCGCGTGCGCGTTACTTAATCATCAGATTACTCAGCTCACAGCACAATAGAAAACTCTCAGAAAGAACAGTATAAAATAAACATTGTCAATGTTACCAAAAAAAACTATAAAGAGAATGAAATGAAGAGGGGCTTTAAAGGTAATCAAAGAGTGTGTTGAACTCACGACACTTCCTGTGGATCTCTTTGGCACGTTTGGCGAATGAAACGATTTCATGGCAGGAAAACATCATGGCTTTATGAGTGACTTCTCTGCAGGGTCCACACAGGGCCTGGCTACATGTATTACAGTAGTACATCGCTCCAGCATTCTGGAAAAACACACACACACACAATTAGTAAACATTAAACAATACTATAAACTAAACAGGCCTACTTGAGTAACTAAATGAATAGCCTTTCTTTTTGGGGGTGTGTGTATTATATATCTAATATAAGATAAGAAAAAACAAGATAAGACAAGATAAGATAAGATAAGATAAGATAAGATAAGATAAGATAAGATAAGAAGATAAGAAAGAACTTATCCAGAGGGATCCAGAGGGACATTCTTTTGTCATTAGCATGCTCAGTGCAGGGAAAAAAGAATAAAAGATAATAGACAATAGAAGAAAAAAAAATAGTAGTGCAACACAATGACAAGACTGACACTGCTGTGTGTAAGATTTAGTGCACTGAACCGGCAGGTCAGTAGTGCAAAACTGATTTATGAAAGTGTCGTAGTGTTAATGCAACAAATATAAGGGAATGCCTATATCAGCCTTATTTATATAAGGGGCTGTGTGAGAAATAACAAACTGACTAATGAATATACAATAATGAATAATGAACATTAAAAATTGAGCTTATCATTAAAAAGAAGTATCAACTAATGAGAGCCAGTGACTAGCCTAGAGTGTATGAGAGAGTCTATGTGTTGCATATGGAGTCGTGTGATGCCTTGTGTAGGGTACCTGTGTTTTGTATTCCATATCACAGTTAGCACACTGCACCACACTGTCAGAAGAGTTCTCCACCAGGAACTTCACCAAACGGTCTTCAGGAGGGAGAGCATTTGTCCCCTTAACTGCTGAGGGATATCTGAAAACACACACACACACACACACACACTAAGAATGTTCTGTTTTAACTACGCTGAGCTGCCACATTAGTAGATCCACCTACCTTGCACCTACACCTGTGGCCATTTTATCAGAAACACCAAGGTGCACTTTGTAGGTTTATAATTACTGACTGTTGCTGCACAATGCATCATATCCACCTCCCCCTATCCTTCTCTACTTTGCCCATCAATGCAAAGAGACCACAGTAGGACCACTGACCTATTATTTGGATGGTGGACCATTTTCAGCACAGCAGGGACCTGATAATGGTATTGTGGTTTGGCAAAAGGTTACTGATAAACTGTACCAACATGGTGTTTTTATTAAAATGGTCATTCAGTGGCAGCTCAGCACATGCTGGATGCAGCTGTGTCCAAGAGAGGGCGATGTAATACAGTGAAAAAGCTAAGAGCACTGAGATCTTATTTCATTTTCAAAGACCTGGGTTGAATCTCGAACAGCCTCCTACTCCCAATGCAGTGCACCATGAGAATAAGACAGTTTGGCTTCCTCAACCAAATAGTATACTATATGTCCGGCAGGGAATTGCAGACACACTGATAAATACCAAATGTCTCATATTATGCACTGTAATTTTAGGCCTACGTAGTGTACCTCATTGTGAATGGGAACCATCTGAGTCATGTCTGTCTTTATACAAGAAACACTGGAAAATCAGGACTTTGGCAAAGTAAGAATAAACTGTGGTTGGGTTTCTTCATCCAACAGCTCTTCCATTTCACAAATATTTTACCCTTTACCAAATACCACAGCAAGAGAGTAACTTACATCTTATCCTGTTAGTGCTGCCATATTTCTCATCACACATAGCCGTGCATGTATTAATTTATATAATTTATTGTACCATTTACTTCTACTATGACAAAAAACTCTTATCTGAATATTATAGTTCATCATGGCTAACTAGAGGGGAAAGAAATGACCCAAATATGCCCTCCCTAACCCCTCCCTGTTGTTCCCTATTTATCTTGTTTTCATAGCAACTGGCTATTGTGTGCTCCTAACAGCCAAGCTGCTCGGAGGGTGGATGTGAAAAGCAGCTACACTATACGGACAAAAGTCTTAGGACACACCTGTTTTTCAGGATTTGGGCTAGGCCCCTTACTTCCAGTGAAGGGCAAACTTAATGCTTCAAAATACCAAGACATTCTGGAGAACGCCATGCTTCCAACTTTGTGGACACAGTTTGGGGATGAACCTTTTCTATTCCAACATGACTGTGTCCCAGTGCACAAAGCAAGGTCCATAAAGACACGGACCTTCTCGTCTAACATCAGTGCCTGACCTCATAAATGCTCAACAGAATGAGGGGGCACAGAATTCCCACAGAAACTCCAAAATCTTGTGGAAAGCCTTCCAAGAAGAACAGAAGCTATCATAGCTGCAAAGAGGGGACCAAAGTCCCTGTTGGTGTAATGGTCAGGCATCCCAATAGTTTTGTCCATATAGTGTATTAGCTGAGGGCATTTCAGATAGGTCAAGTTTTTATAGTTATGTTTTACTTTTACTCTTGACTGCTTGATTAAAAATGCTTAGATGCTACTTAAAATTAAAATGGAGAGGATAAAGTTGCATGGTTTAGCAGTTATTCTATAATTTTTGCAACCCTGCACATCAGCGTTGGCTCTATTAATCCATCAATACAGCTTTAGGTAAGATTTTAATTGGTCATTTTCAAAAGGCTGCCGTTAAAACAAGACCGAATGCTGAGATGCAACACTGCAGCCCCTGTATTAAGCTTTGTTCTTGCAGTTCTTGATCATTCTGGCATGTAAAAACTGCTTTTAGCCATTCATGAAAACTGCTAGTGGCAGCTGGATGGTGGGAAGAGGTAGGCTCTTTATTTGCCATGCTCCAGCTTTCCTCGGACAAAAGACAAATACAGCAGCATATGGCTCTGCTACTGTAACGCCAGCTGCCCAAAAGCTGATTTTACAGCAGATTGAGCCTCATAAACCACAAAAGCAAGTTTATTTGAGATTTAAAACTCCATTCAGTTTGCTACATTAAAATTTGTAGGCTACATTAGCCTTGTAGTCCCAGTGCAAAACTAAGTAAACAAACTTCAGACACCAAATATGTCTTGGCTGATCGACTACATCTGAGGTAGGAGGGAAGTATATATTCGCCAAACTATTCTTATAAATAAAATGAATCTAATTTCACTCATTAACACACAGTGCATAATAATTCATTAGACCATGCAAAGATGGTTGGACCTGTTGAAGTAGGACTGGAGGCAAAGAGAACTGAAGCTATATTTAGTAATTCTTTGGGAGCCACCATATCAACTGCTCAAAGCCATGACATTGAAATAGTGGTTTCAGAAGCCAAAGGTCAGGGATGACAGCCAGTTGATAGCGATCTGCATGAGAAGTATGCAAATGTGGTGTGTGGGGCTCATAAAAAAGTTTTACTTGATTAACAAGTGTCCTTTTAACTTCATAATATAATATTTCAGATGTTTCACATCTGCTACTGCTCACAGCGTTATTGACTTAGAGGGTTTTTTTAGTGAAGACTCTCTGACATGCTCTACATAAAGTGGTGTTTTCCTCTAACCCCAAACTTAGTCAGTCAGGTAAAACATGTTAGTGACAATCACAAAGCATGGGGTCTGTCATCAGACGATCACAAGTTTGGCCCCCAGGGATGCCATAGCCAGCCATGGCAGGGAGTTTAGGAGAGCGTAATTGGCCTCACTCTCTCCGGGTAGGTAGAATGGCCTTCTCTTCTCATCACCCAGCGTGACAGCCAACATGGGTTCTGTTATCTGATGTAACAGAATTGACAGTTACTCTTCTAACATGTGCTATGCTAAAATATATATATATGCAGCACTGACTTGTCAACAAACCCTGCCCCTGAATGATGAAAAATCATGAGAAATCAGATCTAACTGGTCAAACTAAGGTCCAGAAATCCAGTTTAAACCAACTACAAATGTAACTTGAATAAGATTGGAAAAAGCTTGGCTGTAGAAAATCTGTCCAGCAATTTTTGGGACACACCTAATTATTGAATTCAGGTGGCCCTTTACTTCCAGTGAAGGGCAATCTTAATGCTTCAGCATACCAAGACATTTTGAACAACGTCATGCTTCCAACTTTGAGGACACAGTTGAGGACACAGTTGGGTTGGATGAGTTTGGTGTGGAAGAACTTGACTGGCCCGCACAGAGCCCTGACCTCAACCCCATCCAACACCTTTGGGATGAACTTGAACAGAGACTGCAAGCCAGGCCTTCTCGTCCAACATCAGTGTCTGACCTCATAAATGCTCTACACAATGAATGGGCACAAATTCCCACAGAAACACTCCAAAATCTTGTGGGAAGCCTTCCAAGAACAGTGGAAGCTGTTATAGCTGCAGAGGGGGCACCAACTACATATTAAAGTCTATGTATTTGAATGCAATGTCATTAATGACCATTGTTGGTGTAATGGTCAGGCGTCCCAATACTTTTGTCCATATAGTGTATACTGAAAATTGGAGCTGCCTATCTGAACAAGGCCATAGATTCTAAGTTTGTAAGCTGCATTAGCCTTGCAGCTCCAGGGCAAAACTAAAGAAGCAAATTACAAATACCAGTTGATTGACCACATTTGAAACTATGGGATACATTTGTTTATGGGCTGAACCATTTTCCTCAGGCAAACTATTCCACACGGTTAAAAACGGAGGTAGAGCAAGGTTTCCGGAAGCAGAACAACGTGCCCCGACCATATCAATCCAGTGCTAACATGAGCTTCAAACCCATAACATCCCCATACATGACCAATCTCAGGCTACCGCATGCCATGAGTGACTACTGAACAGGAGATGGGATGGATCAAACCCAGGTCCCTTTTAATTGCCCTGAGCTTCAGGATCAAGGCAGCCTTGTGAGCTTTGGCCAAGATGTTTCTGTGCAGATCTGTTGCGGTGTGATCTTATCGGAGCGTCCGCCATGCCCGGTGTTTTGCCATGGGGCTAAAACTGGTGTTGGGCAGTTGATGCTGCAGCTGTTCCTGCAGCTCAGGCTAGGGCACCCCATGCTTTTTATCCAGCACACCCTCCTCCCACCCTCAGGGTAGACCCAAGGGTATTATGGACCCGTTATGGCTCTGGTAAATAAAACAAATTAAAACAAAGTAGATACTGTCTTTAATTCTAGCTGCATTATACAAAAAACAATGGCTTAGAAAACAAATTAAAGGGCCCATATCAAGGAAAAACTATTTTTTTCTTGCTTTTTGCAAAATCAAAGTGTTTAATATACTGTGTGAACACTAGAACAGAATGTACTTTTCACTCTCCATTTAACGTAGTGCATATATGTGAATTCAGCCTGGTTCAAAATGATCATTGTTGTGATGCCAAAGCCATGAACGCATTTCTACAACACAGTTATTCAACCTTTAGCAAAGTGGCCTATCCATTCTCACTGAAGTGATGTTTGCTTTCTGACCAAGGCAAAGTACAGGACCCTTGTGAAAGAGTCGACCAATCAGCCTTAAAGGCAGTGTAACAAAATCAGCCTTTTTATTGTGTGGGACAAAGACGTTTTATTGTGTGGGACAAAGAAAGGTTAGAAAATGCACATGTAAAACTGATTAACTTTGAATTACAAATGATTTATGATACATAAGACCACAGAAACATCACGAGAGGACTCCATAGGAACCTTTTTTTAATTAAATGCAAGAAAAAAACAGCGCTTTGAAATTACAAAGCCGTCTCGTGCAAGAAAGTGAAGAATGTGTGAATTTAAGGCTGACAAAGTTGGATCTGTGCATTAATCCTACTAGACTTTGCGTCACTAAAACCCAGCTGGTACCAGTCTTGGTTGGTGCACACACAAATGGAACCAATCAAGCTTGGCTTCTTTCCACGGAAGCTGCTTCGGATCGAGAGCATCTGTCAAAATTTCCATTCCCTCATCTTCCCAAGTCCAATGCAAAGATGCTCTTTGTATTATAGCCTAATTAAAGGAGGATTTGTGGATTTTACCTAAAGTCAGTACATAAGTACACACCGAGAAGATGCATGAGGAGTTTGCTGGGCGTAGTGTGTGATGTGTACTGTGTCCTGCCAGCGCATGCAAACAAACAGTGTGTTTTCCTCCACGCATGTGGTGCTGTGTGTTCTGTTCTCTGGTAATTAGAGCTCAGGTGAGCCCATCTGTTAGCCTGCAGCAAGTCTGTGATTACACTGTCAGCGCAGAGAGCCACAACCAGCAGTGTGTTTCAGGGCGGCAGCACAGTTTGGATCAGTTTGATATTTACATATGTAAAAGGGGGAGGACTGTAACTTTCTATGCATCTTTCAAAAATCTGATTGCAGACACAGACATAGAGTTACTGTTCGGGTGTCCCTGGTTAAATATCATATTTTGTTCATTTTCTTTTAGTTTTCTAAGTTAAAATAATTATGCATCCTCTTCTGACAATACACTTCTGCATATTTTAATGCACACACTCACATAAAATGTGGTCTGTGCAAACATTATGGCGTATTTTATATTTTGTGCTTTTTTCCAGCATGTTAAAAATAGAAAGACCATAAGTGAGATATTCACGTTTATGCCTAGCAGAGGAGGTGTTCACTTACTTTCACTTAGAAAATCATCAAAATGTGTCGTTTGACCAGGTTTTACAATTTACAATTTGTAAAACCTGGTTTAGTTTTCCAGTGACTGTAATATTCTTGTCATGTACAACTTTATTGTTAACTGTGTTCCTATTAATCGAAAAACATGCATTCTTCTTCTTCTTCTTCTTCTTCTTAATAAAATTTCATAATAATAACAATTGTGTTGTTAATAATAATAATAATAATAATAATAATAAAAATAATAATAATAATAATAATAATAATGATGATGATGATGATGATGATTCTGAGTACCGTCATGTTACTTAGGTTTTTAAAAAAATAATAACACTCATTTTAAAGAAGTGACCAAGCTGACACAGAAAACGCAGTATTTATGAATAAATAATTACAGTATATGATTTATTATTTACTCTTGTTTGTTACAAAGATACTTCATATTTCAATAAAGTATCAACACGTCTGGTCTGTAGTACGTAAATACATAATGTAGGTTATTATTATGTATAAAATAATACTGTACTGTACAGAGCTTTACTATCTTTAAAGAGCTTCTCATCTTTAATATCGTCAAACTAAGTGAAGGCCAGAACTGAATGACCCTACGTGACCCTTCCTAAGCCCAGAAGGAAAAAAATGCAGCAGTTTAACCAGTGCTCTTTGTCTCACAGTGTGATTTTCTTACTCACCCACAGAGGGGGCAAATGAGGTGGCCGTCGCTGGCCCTTCCATGCAGGCAGCTGGCACAGAAGATGTGGTAGCAGTCCAGAAGACACGGTTGGCGGTACTGCTCGTGGCACAGGTGGCACACTAGGGGATGGAGGCTGGCACAGTCTGAAACCCACAGGTCGTCCAGAAGGGAGAGGGGTAACCCGGCCATCTAAAGGGGCAAGGAGAGAGAATGTGAAGAGGAATTCAGAACAATCTCAAAGCCAGTTTATACTCTAAAGGAATGCATCCTTATCTGTGTAATCTGTATCACATGGCCAATTCCAACAGACTATTTTAGTGTGTTTCCATGTACCTGAAAAGAACAGAAGGCCACTTCACTGAAAATACACTGACAGAAGTCAACAGGCAGGTGCCTCAGCTTCAGCACAGGGAAATCATAACATAGTAAATAATTTATATATGGGGGGAGGGTTACAGGGTCCAAGACCAAAGTTTCACGTACAGTAGGGCCTATAACATGCAAAAATATACAATAAAATACATAAAAAGAAATATAAAAAGTCATTTAAATTGCTTTGTGAACATCATTAAAGCAAAATAATTAAAAACACACAAAATAATAATAATAATAATAATAATAATTTAAAAAAACCACACAGCTCTCATTAATAGGCCAATGTACAAAAAATCCTTGAACAAGGATAGCACATTAAAGAACAACCCATTTTTTATATCTAATGTGCATTCATGGACATTTTAATACACTATTATTACAATATTACTTGGTGAGGTTCTTGATTTTCTTCATTAAGTGCAAAAGATGACCAAAATTAGAATTTAGGAATAACTGTATAAATATGTTGAATTAACCCATAATTCTAGGGACTTCCTTAAAACCATTTTATCAATGATACACAATTATAGATGTCTATAATAGCTGTGTAACATTAAATTACTGATGCACGCAATAACAATGTAATTACAGGTGATGTATTCACTTGTACAGCTGGGTTACAGTAGTGCAGCTTATGTAAATACACACGTTTATTTAATTTATTAACTTTTAGCCTTGTAATTGCATGTATTTACATTAGAATACACTTGTGCAATTAGTGAAAAAACTGTGGTTGCTAAACATGTGAAATTACATAAGCTGCGCTGCTATAACCCATCAGCGACAGTAAATACATCACCTGTCGTTACGCTGTTGCTGCACGCAATGTTAATGTCTTACTACACAGATATTAGGAACCCTTCACATGAAGCGGGACCAACAGAGCTTTCTATTTCGTTGCTCTCCAAAGAAAACCGTGTACATCATTTGAACACTTTACCTTCTGTGAAACGTACATGATTAACAGAGCACTAGAAATGGTCCAAAATGATTTTGAATAAAATGTTTTACATTAACATGTTTTACAAGTAAAGAACATTTTTGCCATTTTGGAGATTTGTTGTTTTATGTGGACAGTGGCGATTTTTAAATACGGTATAGTAAATTAAAATTCAAATTTTAAAAGAAGAGAGTATCAATGGCTAAAAACCTTCAGGTGTGTCAATCTTAAAAATGCATGTGTTCAGCATCCCCTTTAAAAGATTCTACTGAAAATCTGCATGTTGTACCTATGTACAGTCAGCTGAATGACAGTATGAGATATGATGCTGATGCTAGGATCCTAACTATAGTAGTTTAAGTGTAAAACACAGTGAAAATACATGCAAAAACATTTTAAGGGTTTGTGAATTTGTCGTAGGTTATTAGTACTGTTCATTTCCTTACAGGCGAATTCCATAGATCCATGGTCTTAACACTAAACAACAATAACTTTAAAAAAAAAAGTAGTTTCACACAGAAATGTATATATATATTTACAAAGTAATTCACCTCTAAACAGTACAGTTTCAAAGCTTTACGTCACTTACCTTTTTAGTTTTAAGCTTCAAGTCTGAGACGAAATATCCGGTCCTGGTCTTAAATTATTTTATAAATCCATGTTGCGTCACTAGTTTTTGAGTTTGTAGACTCTTCAGAAAGTCCTCTCATGTTTGCCTGAGTGGGCTCATACTGGTTGTAATAAGTGAGTGAGAGTTAAAGGCTCACTTCCTCCCTTCCTGGGCGGTGGAGTCCACAGTAAGCCACTGCTTTACCCCTCCACTACCCCGGACCACTATCTGCTCCAGGAATGACAGCAATGCTGGGAGCTTTCAGAGAGAGCCTGACACCGAGCAGCTGCCGTCCAGGGCTGCAGCCTGTGTGTGAGGGGCTGCAAGGCTGAGAGCAGTGAGGGAGCAGGGGTTGGGGGGTGGGGGGTGGTGCTGCAGATGAAGCTAAACTCCAACATGACAAAAGAGAAATAAGATACCATGGCCTTCGCTTCCAGGTGCTAAATTAATTCTAAACCTAAATCCTCGCTGCTGTGGGGTATCACTGTCCTCGCATATGTAGGACAAACTGCATTGAAGGCAGCTACTGTGGAAGAGGACAGATGAAAATGTTCAGTAGTAAAGTAGTGACCTTATGGCCTCATGAGCTTCTTCATTTGTTTTTATCATACACTGAGTTTGTTACAGTCACTGATTGTAGGCTGTTCAATTCTACAGTCTGGCCTTACTGATCTGTTAATGCACACTGTACACTGGTGGTCCTATGATGGACCTTTTCTGTTGGTGGACAGGGTAGTGAGGAGCTGACAGATTGTGCATCAGTAGAAAGGGACCACCATAGGATATATATATATATATATATATATATATATATGTATAAGCAATGAGTGTTTATCTCACCTTAATATTACTAAATATACTAAATAAAACTATATATATTAATGGACATAGTAGTAGAAAGGGACCATCATAGGACCACCAGTGTACAGTGGTAACACTGACATGGTAGTGGACATACAAACCCTACCTGGTCAGGTTGGTGTCTGGTGGTCTCTATACTTGAGACCACCAGAGACCACTATAAATGGACCACTGATTTACCAACAAGGTAACAGTGGAAAAAAGTGGTAACACACTTGTGCCTGCAACACACACACTATCATTCCACTAGCATGCTTGTATCACTATAGTCCAGAGAATGGCACACATTAGTGTAATGTACTTTACTGTGCAAATGTCAAAGGCACCCATGAAAATACTATTTAAAAACTATTTAGATAAGCAATGAGTGTTTAATTCACATTAATATTACTAAATATACTAAGTAAAACTAAAATGAATAAATACAAATAACACTATACAGTAAATAGTGATTTTATGGCCAGTATATCAATGTCTTCCTTGTGGAAGCCCAGTATTACTTGTAGTTTCCTTCAGAAAACTGGTTGGACTCAATCAGTCCTTCATTAAATTTTATTTTATTTTTTATTTTTAAAGGGTATTTTAAAGGGTATTTTATAGGGTATTTTATATATTGTTTTTATCCCTCAGTCTCATCGGTTTGGCAGATTTTACGATTTGACATTGTTTTCTTGTTTTCATTCATCAATGTTCTCTCACAACAGTACTCAGCATGCATTAGACAAATGTAATAATACAATACAATAATACATATGCTAATAAATACTACCTATACACTATGCACAAGTTAGCATTTGCGTAGCCTTAGATTAGTTTTATTATGCATCATGGGTAATGTTGTTTTCTCTTTATACATAGACTGAATAGCCTACACAAATGACCAGATAAATAAATGCAGGTTATACATAGAATTTAATATGGAGTTGGTCCCCTCTTTGCAGCTATAACAGCTTCCACTCTTCTTGGAAGGCTTTCCACAAGATTTTGG
>JBBPCZ010054297.1:0-12710 GCA_037974445.1 Brycinus macrolepidotus | reverse complement strand
CTGTGCCCCAGTGCACAAAGCAAGGTCCATAAAGACATGGTTGGATGAGTTCGGTGTGGAAGAACTTGACTGGCCCGAACAAATGGACCTCAACCCCATCCAGCACCTTTGGAATGAACTGAATTGTGAACCAGGTCTTCTTGTCCAACACCAGTTCCTGACCTCATAAATGTTCTACAGATTGAATCTTGTGGAAAGCCTTCCAAGAAGAGTTATAGCTGCAAAGGAGGGACCAACTCCATATCAAAGTTTTGCAATGTCATTAAAGTCCCTGTTGGTGTAATGGTCAGGCGTCCCAATACTTTTGTCCATATAAGTGTAGCTTATAAGAATTTCCAGTCAGAACAAACAAAAACAGCCCAAGAAACCCAAGCAACAAAATACTAAAAGAAAATACTAAAAATGTTTGTATTCTAGACTATTCTAGCAAATATTCAGTGTTCTGAGTGTTTGTCAGTCACCATAGCAAGTAAACATATTTGTATTTCAGCACTCCCTGAACACATCTTGTCTGAACATCTGGACAGTTGTGTCATCATGTGAAAAGAAAAATGTCTTTCTTTCCTCCAAGAACTGTAGCTAGATTGGCATGTCTGATGCGGTCATACCAGACTTGGAGTGAAAATGAACTTGTTAAATGCCCATTCTGTGTACGAACCGACATCACAAAGTGTTTGATTTCTGTCAGCTACCAAAGATAGAGGTCAGTATCAAGCAAAGATGGTAAAACTTTATCAAAGCCCTTCAAAACCACTAACCCTGGTCTTCAAAATCACTAACCCTGGTCCACTAACAGATCTAGGAATCAATAAGAAATTTCTCAAACAGCATCAAACATTCAAGACCACTTTGTTGCAGTCAGATGTGAAACTCTGGCAGAGAAAGGGAGAAACAAAAAAGTAAGCGATTGTTTCACAGAAGCCAAGAAATTATGGTTGGAGTAGTGTTCTTTGACTCATTTCATTTTGGAAGTGCTTCCCAGAGAGGTTTTACTTTCTAATGACTGCCTGATTTGAGAGGCCAGGCCTTAAATAAAGTGAGAAGGCTTAATGCCAAATCTAATCTAATAAGATTAACGATTTATTCTTTGTCTAAGTGTTCTCGAGTTGATCTTTTACATATTACTGACAGCTTACATATTACTGCTCAGTCATTGAAAACCAGTGTTATGCAAAAACGTCCCCTAATTACTTAATGCAGTCCTTGAATGCTGAGAGTGCTAAACCCTCATTTTAATGTGCAAAAAAGCAACAATTTCCATGTGAGTCTAAGACTTTTGTGAGACCCAGAATACACGATAGATATAGGATACTGCTGTTGGCAGGGCCGGTGGGTGCCCTTGTGCCATCCTGGCAGATTTGCATAATGACCAATAAGTGACACTACACAAAAACCAATGCCCTGTCTCATACATCCACCCATTATCTGAGCTGCTTATCCTTAATCCTTAGAACACGAGGGTCATGGACCTGTGCCGGAAGCGTAACATATGATAAATTGTCATCATAAGGCAAAGTGACTCCTTATATGAAGTTCACCAAGTTTGTGTTGATGCTCAAGGTGTCAGATGTCATGCTGAGCTTTGTTTGGTGTTCCTATGTTACGCAGAACCGAAGTTATTATCATTTATAAAACAATTAATAATAACCACTACTGGGGTTTTAAAATTGGTGTCACATGCAAATGCCCATAAAGACCAAAAATGCCCAAATTTCCTTTATTTTAAAGAAAAAACACAAAATCTTTGAACGCAGGAGAATTTTCAGGATAGTCTCTGCCCACAAGTGGGAGGGGAAAACCCGTAGAGGGAAGGGGTCCAGAGTGCGGCCGAGTAGCGGCACACCGAGCAAAAGCGCAGCAAACGAGATCGTATAGGAGAGCAAACACTGGTTTTAGACTGATGTAGACCATTTTTATTTGTTGAAATCAGATTTTATTAATACGTTTGAGCCTATCCCTGTGTTCATAGGGACAGGGGCAATTTCAGTTCACCTGATGGGCATGTCTTTGCACTGTGGTACCAGGGTACCCAATAGAAACCTAGACAGACACGGTAAAAACATGCAAACTTCACACAGAAAGGATCCTTCCCATCTTGTTTGTATACAGACAAATAAAATATTGTAGTGCTACTGTTCTCACATTTTTTCTTACAATGAAAGTTTCAGTTCTGCAAGATGTGTCATGCAAGATTCAATACACAGATAATGCAATCTCTGCGCAGTCACTCTAATTATATGCTTCCAGATGCAGCACTTCATACCAAACCTGTTATCCCGATAAACGCCTGCAAAAGATCTCTCACCTTTTATACAAACTGACACTTCACCGTAGATACAAAGCAATAACTGCATATAATGTAATGCTAAACTAGCTATCAGACAGTGATCCGGCTGTCAGGGGCATTGCCATTCACCGTTCCCATTTTGAAGCAGTATATTATGTTCATATCATGGGGTATAATCCTCCACTCTCCTCCCCCTACAGACATGGCAATGTTAAGTGCAGAGACTGGACTTATTCATGAGTGTGGTGGATAATGTCTCTTAGAAAGCATTTTTTTTTAATGTGTCACTTCTTTCATGTAAATTTAATCTCACTATTTGTTTTAAGGACATCTGGCACTTGATCCAACATATTAACAAGGTATGATTTTCTTATCCAACATCAGTGTCTGACCTAAAGTCACTAAAGTCTATGTATTTGAATGCAATGCTATTAAAGTACCTGTTGATGTAACGGTCAGGCGTCCCAATACTTTTGTCTATATAGTGTGGCAGACATGTGCTGTGTGATTTTATGTTTTCACACTTAATTCATAATGCATAGCTCCACGCTGTTTAATCCACATCCTACACATCTGGTTTTGTGTAGGAAATGGGCTTAATTTCACTCCCTTCTCCATACTCTTGAATGGGTGTATTTATAGGGTATACAATTTATACACTGCCCACCTGCAAAACTGCAGCACTGCGGTTTTGAGCCCACGTTTGCATCGTTACAGGTTGCTAAGCTACCTGTAACTCAGTGTCCAGAGGCAGGTTTTAGCAAAAGGTGGGGGAGGTCTGAATAACGACGGACACAATATTCAGCCACTCACACAGAGGAGCTGGTGAAATGATGCACTCTGTGATCAAGTTCCTCATAGGTGACAGAGTAATTGGTACATTTTGCTGCCCTTCCTCAAGTGCCACTCTAGGCGACTGGCTTGTTTGCTTATATGGCTGGGTTGCCCGTTGGATATGGTCATTACAACCAAGCACTGCAGGAATATTCTATCTCTAACGAGACAGTGAATGAAAATAAAAAAAAAAACAGGAGTCTGTGCTCAGATGAACTTTGAAATGTGAGATGGCACACTGTGACGTGAAAGGCACCAGAACCACTGCTCGAAAATTGAGTGAGATTGCTGGACTAATGAATCTTGTGATCATTGTTCTTTTCATTCTTATTCATTCTTATTCATTCTCCTCTGGCACCAATGCTACAATTTTAATTTATTCCAGAATGCATTTCAAAGCAGATCTTTTTTTGTCGTGTGCCTCCAACCAAAAATGAAAGTCTCCAAGATAACGAGGGAGATGAATCCATTCTGAGTCTTGCACTTGACTCGATGTCGGTATTGGAAGTGGGAAGTGTTCATCCCCTTATGAGCTTAAGGAGATTCTCTTCCTCTCTCTCTCTTTCTCTCCCTCTATCTGGCTTTCTGCCTCTGCATGCACCTTTTGCCTCAGGGTTAATCCACCAAATCCTGAGATGCCACCACCGCTGCAAATCGGGCGCCACACACTGAAACATAAACAGGGAATTGGCAGCGGGTGACATCGAAGCAGCAGAGAGAAGAGACTGTGAGACGGAATAAAAATTTGCAGGCAAACCCTGTTTCAAAACTTGTGTCATGCAAAACTGTCTTTTGATGATTGTGTAATGTACCAGCACAAGAGGGTCTTATGCTCCTGAGCCAAAAATAACAATCAGAATAATGATCATGTTCTCATGCCTGCCTGCCTAACCTAACCCGTAATGAGCTGTAATTCAGCGGTTTGTTAGGTAGTGTAAACAGGAGCTTTTGTAGACTGACAAGATATAACCTTCAAGAGAAACATTTCACTTCAAGTGAAAAAAAAACTAGGAAATGAAGGAATGTACTGACTGTTTCATCAGAAATCATATTAGTTTATATGTTCTACTGCCTAAAATGAAAGTTGATCTTTGCACAGCAGAAATAAACACAATTCCAGGTCTTGTTCCTTTTTGAAATTCTTTGATGATGTCTTCATTGTTGGAGGCATTGACAGAATATAGATAACTGGAGGTCTTGTCTTGTGTTGCTGCGTCAACTGCGTTTTGCATATGAACGTCCCCAAAACAACAAAAAACGAGCTGGTGGTGGACCCCCAGCAAGACAGCCCCAAGACTGGTCTGGATCTATTGGAAAAACATGGAGATGGTGCAATCCAGTGAGTGTCTGTGAGTCCATCTGAATGACAGACTGGCTTGTAATGGATAAACTGGACACGAGCCAGTTTATGGAGACTTACCAACAGTCAGTGTATATTTTGCCACTTTTATTGACTCTGTTTTTTGTTTACACAAAAAGTTTAAATACACTATCTATATCGTTATCTATATCTATATGAATATATTCTATATTCAATGTGTCCAAATGGGAAAGTGAAGAAATAAAAATAGCCCATGAGACAAAGAGTAAAAATGCTTCAGATCACGCCCCCACTCCCCCCAAACAGGAAAGCCCAGAACAAACCACACTGCAAAAAAGAAAAGAAAGGAAAGAACCAAAGATTAGTTGTTCTTCAAGAAGAAGGGTAGTTGTGAGTAAAGCATGTTTCACACATACTATGTCTTGATTTTTTTTTTAATAATTTTTTTATGGCACTCGTATTTATGTTCACACAGCATGCATGAGTAGCACGGCAGGGGATCCCAGATGCATCTCAGAAGTGGTGTTGCATCTAAAGCAGTAATTCTCACACCAGTCCCTAAGGAGCAGTCCTCTTTTTTTTTTTTTCTCACACCCACATGGGGGTCCCTGAGGACTCATATGAGAACCACTAATCTAGAGAACAGGCACCAAGTATAAAGAAATACCCAGTGAAATGAACAATGAAAACCAACAAAAATGAAATTAAAAGCAAACAAAAGCATTAATACATGAATTCTGTTATTCGTGTTTGTTTGTTATCAATCAAAATAGTGGTTCAATGTTTGGGGCTTTATACACATTTTTTGGTAGTTCATAGGCTATGAGCTTAAAATATTAGGCTTGAAAGACAGAACACAGCTGAGGGTAGACAAGTGCAATGTGCTCTTTAACAAATGATCTTTTTAGAAAGCTAAATAAAATAACTGATTTGTCTGTTTGTCTATTTGGAAAACCGATGTCTAAAGAAGCTTGCTATAGTGCTTTGCAGGGCAAATGCTGTGTGTGTGAACTCGTGAGCTGCAAGAGTCATGCTGCAAAGACGTAGTATTAATTCTGGCCACTAGTATTCATCCCTGGACTCCTAGTGACACCACTGAGGCCTTGAGTAAGGTACCGTCCCCACACACTGCTCCCTGGGCGCCCCTCATTGGTGGCAGCCCACTGCTTCACTTGTTGAATGGGTTAAATGCAGAGAAAGAATTTCACATTGTTCACACTGTGTGGTGTGTTCAGGTGTGACTATAAGGGGCCACTTCCATTTACTTTACTTTACTTTACTTTGTCATATAACAAATACCAGTGTTCCTTTTGTTAAATTGGTGCTGGGATTAAATCTCAGTATAAATTTCACACATCAGACTGTTCATGTTTAATTTTCAAGTAAACTCCAGACCCCAAACATTAGACACCCCCCAAGTTTCAAAATGAACTGTACACCTATGCAAATGCATCCTTTAGGCCAAATTATTAAACTTCAAAAAGATTCTTCTTGCATACTTTGTTCTTTAAAGTAGTGTTTCCCAACCATGGTCCTGAAGGCACACTGCGATGCACATCTGAGAGGTTAAACTGCTCCCGCCACACCTGATCCAACTAATAAGCTAATAAGAGTTCTAGTGAGTGTGTTAAAGCAGGGGAAAGCACTGAAATGAGCAGCCCAGAGTGTCTCCACGACACTGATACAGTGTATTGTTTTCACACTGTGCATTGGAACCACTGTGTAATAGAAACAGTGAACAAAGTGGAATTTATTGTTCTATATTCAGCTTTTGAATTGTGCTTTATGATCCATGTTTTTATTGTAGCACCAAGAGTTCTCCAGGACTACAAAGATGTCGTAACACATACATTACAAATAGCTAACATCCGATGGTACCTTCAAGTCATACCAACAGATCCTATGATGGAATTAATTATTGGACTCTGCATGGTTTTTTGCTTATGTGTTTGTTTTTTTAATAAGGAAAACTCTACATTTTGCCCCTATGCATTTTAAGGCCTTAAATAAATAAGCCTTTAAAAAATACAAAAACATATATCGTATGATATGCCCAAACAGTGAAGAACCCAGAGGATTTTCCCCTCCTGGAAAGCAGCAATTTTGGAGATAGGATAGGACAGGATTTCTTACAGCAGCAAATATGAAAGAGGATTTTCCAATTTGCAGGATTGTTTATATCCTATGGGATACTCAAGGCTTTTTTAGTCCCCCCAATTATGTCACCCAGGTTTCTCTTGAGGAGACCAAAATAGATTTTGTATAAATAAGAATAAGCATGAGTAAAATGTTTTGTAAATCCTGAGCTCTGTGCTGTATACTGCATTGCAGTATTGGGGTCAGCAACAGTTGCAGTCATTAGAATATTATGAATGTGTCTGGAAAATATGGCAGCAGTGCCTGAGAGCAGTGAAGAATTTGAGACTTTGGAAATCACTCATAAATGACTAACATCTGTACATCTTAGAGGACGATTTTCAATACTGTGTTTTTCTGCTCGATTCAATATTGTGTTTCTTCACTTTTGGTCTTTGATTGCCAAATCTTACTCTGCATAAGACAATCCGTTGTGAACCTATCTGGCCATAATTTTGGCGAACAGCATTATATTCATCCCGGTTTACTCCTCAATACCTGTTCATGTTTCTCACCTGCACTGCTGCCTTAACCAGCAGGGGAAGAGCCACAGAGAACCGGGAATACAATTTGCTATTCTGGTGAAAATCAGGAGTAAAATGAGTCCATGGCAAGATCACTTCATCCATCTCATTCAGCTCTTTCTAGCTGAATATTTTTTTCTGCTGTAGATGGTAAGTGGATCACCAATATCTCTGTATAATAAACTATACACAGCTACTGTCCCTGGAGTTCATGCCGGCAAAGATGGCACTGATTAAGGCAAGATTGATCGCAAACAGAACCTTCGTTCTGAATGACATCTTCACTTTCCAAGGATTGGATTTTCTATTGAAAACAGAAACCTGTCTTGGTGCAGCCAAGTTGAGTTCCTATTTAAAACTTTTGCCTACTCATTGTAAGCTCTTCAGCTCTCCTAGGACCACGGAGACCGGTGGAGGTGTCGCTGTGATTTTTACCCCCAATTTTCTGACCAATTTAATCATCTCCAATTCAATTCACAATCTAGGACTTTCACGCCATACCACCAATACTGGGAAGGTGAAGGGTAGAGTAACGTGCTTGAAGAAGATCACAGCTAATTCTGTTGCATCAGCTAACAGAAGCCCATGCTGCCTAGCATCATGCTGAGTGATGATTGGAGAGGGACTTCATTCTACCCACCCAGAGACAGCAAAGCCAATTGTGCTGTCTTGGACCCCAGTGCATGGATGGCTGTAGCACCGCTGGGGATTGAACTCAGGATCTCACAATGACAAGTGGCTGTGATTTTTAAAGACCTGTTCAAATGTTTTTACTGTTCAAATATACTTGAAGTTTGGTTGCCAAAAAACTGGAACCCTGTACTCTTTGCTCTGGTATATAGATTTCTTAGAATAAACATTCATTCGTTCACTTTCTGTAACCGCTTAATCCTCACTAGGGTCGCGGGTACCCAGAGCCTATCCCAGGGTCTACGGGCGCAAGGCAGGGACTCACCCCGGCCGGGGCGCCAGCCCACTGCAGGGCGCACATACACGCACCTACGGTCAATTTAGAATCCCCAATTCACCTGACACACATGTCTTTGGACTGTGGGAGAAACCGGAGACCCCGGAGGAAACCCATACCGCCACGAGGAAAGCATGCAAACTCCACACACACAAGGCCAGGACGCGGATTCGAACCCCCAACCCTTGAGGTGTGAGGCAACAGCATTACCCACTGTGCCACCGTGGGGCCTTAGAACAAACAATGATTTATTAATGATTTTTCCTTGATTTTATTCAGCTTCTTTAGTTTTTTTAATTCAGTCCATAAAGAATCCCACTCATGTACCTGGTCAAACCCCAACCGCCAAAGTTCCTGGTTGTTGTTACCGGACCTTAAACCCTCTTAGTGTGAGTCGATTTTCCAATGTTTGACTAAATGCCTCTTTATAAGTTCTCTTTGCCTCATCTCCTCAGCTGAGTGCAGAGAAATGAGTAACACTCTTTAACTCTTCCTGCTCTGCCATCGTCAACTCCCACCCATGGCTGAATGACACTTCTCAGGTGCTTAGGCAGGAATGTAAGAAAGAAAAGCAGAAAATGAAACAAAAGACACAGACAGAGATATCCTATAAGATGTTAAAGAAATATCTGATAGACTCCCAGAAGGCTGTAGAGACAGCTAGAGAAAAATATTTTTCTCTAATTATTTCCAGGAACTGTCGCAGATCCAAGGTGCTCTCTAATACAATCAGCTATGTAATTAACCCCTCAGCCTGCCACAGCCACAGTCTGTCCCCTGGAGATTTTCTGCATTTCTTCACAGTCAAGATTGAGAAAATCAGGTCACAGATTACATCCCCTATATTTATAACCCCTCATTTGACCCAGACCACTCTGCTGCCTATAATCAGTTTGAGTCTCCTTCTCCTCTTTGAAAGATATTGTGTGCCATATGAAGCCCACCATGTCTCCTCGTGATGCAGTCCCTTTGTGTGTCCTAAAAGAGACATTTGATATGATGGGTACTAGTGTGCTTTCCATTGTAAAGGCACTGTTTCTGCATGTTTAAAACATCCAGCAGTGCGGCCTTTTCTCAAAATAAATTCTTGGTCATTTTTGACCCATTTCCAAATTTATCGTTCCTCTCTAAAGTTTTAGAAAAAGTGGTGTTTTCCAAACTTTGCCCTTAGATCAGAAAAACTGATATTTTTTGAACTGTCTGATTTTAAAGATATTCTTAGCACAGAGCATGCCTTGTTAAAGGTGACCAGTAATTACTGCTTAGAGCTCCTTCTTGATACTGTACTGTAATTAAATCTTTTCTTTCTATTCTTTGGGAAACAGTCATCCATGCTTTTATTTCATTCTGTGTAGATTACTATCATCAGGCGTATTTTTGTGTTAAAAAGTCGACTACAGTTAATACAATTGCTAGACTGCTCCCTGGCACCAATAAAAGGGATCCTGTCACTCCAATATTAGCCAGTTTTCACTGGCTTCCTGTCTACCATAGGATCCAGCTCAAAGTTCTTCTATTTGCTTTTAAAGCTCTTAGTGGGAAAGCCCTTTCCTATATTGCTGACTTGATCCACTCCAACTCAGTCCCTAGGTCTCTAAGGCCTTCAGAGCGGTTATTGCTGGCTGTTCCACATTCCCAGCTGAAGTTCAAAGGGGATTGTACCTTTGCAGTTGCTGCGCCGAGGCTGTGAAACAACCTACCACTGAATGTTAGATCTAATACCTTGTATAGATCAAAACTTAAAACATACGTTTATAGATTAGCATTCGTCTGTCCCATGCAGGTCTGGGTTGTTTCTCCATCATAAAAAAAACCTCTAAGGAAGACTCCATTTCCCTGCAATATTTACTGCTGCAAAGGAGGAGAGGTTTCTGACAATGTCGTGACCTATCCTGAGGCCAGGGATTTCCCATCCCCTGGATTATACTAAAAAGTATCCAAAGTGCCCAGATAATCCTCCTTATCTCCACTCCAGGGACACTGATAGCCCAATGCAGTCAACCTGTCACAAAACAATGTTACTGTAGAGGGTTTGCACTTAAGAGGGCCCTCTCCTCAAGAGTGTAAAACCTCTTTCTTGACCTATGCTGACATTTACAACCAAGCAACTTCAATGTAGAGACACATAGTATTCAAAAGGAACATAAAAAAATCACAATTTTACAAAAAGATGATTTTCCATTAAGAACATTGAAATAGCAACTGCTCAGGATCTGCCTAACGTATATGTATGTGTCCTGTGTTGTTCGTGGCCAAATTCATGTCGGAAGAATGTGTATTTCATTTATTTTCATGAATTTTTTTTCATGTGAAACATACAAAATGTGCCATTTTTCATTTTAAATTAAAAGTACATTAATTGTGATAACATTGGGATGACTGGATGATACTACCATTTCATGATATGGGCATGATATGTCAAATTATCACAGGGAAAACCTGTGGTTGGAGTACCAGCCCAAACACCTCCCATCTGAAAGGAGAACCAATCATCACTGAGGACCAGATATAACAGGGATTTGGACACTCCCCACCTCAAGTTTCTCTTTCAGTTGAGAATTTGTGGTTACTGATTTCTAATGACCAGTTCCTGAGTTAGATCTTTGGTTCCAATCCTCTTTGGCTCCTGAATCCGCTTTAAATGTTCAGTTGTAAGAAGCTGGGTTGCATCACATGCAAACTTCACTGTTTCTTCCCCCACATCCCCAAGAAAATAAACCAAAGGCTGACACTGGACACAAAAAAAATGTAAAGAACGTCATCTAAAACTGTTATTGTGGTTCAGTATTTGGCAAGATTTTAAAAATGTAAAAAGATTTAAAAAATGTAAAAACTAGCCCGCTTTGGTGTTTATGGGGGAAAACTACTATACTGTACTGTGCACCAAAGCTCCAAATAACTGATTCAGTGCTTTAGTAATTCATGCAAGGGGTCAGTGTGTGAATCATTGGCTCCTCTGGGGCCACCCCACTGTTAGGGTCACTGGGTTTAGTGCTAGTCAGCATGAAAGTAATGAATGTTAAGCCCACTGTGCTACTCAATAATTCTGCTATGCGTTCTAACTAGTTTGACTGTTTCTCCTACCGATCTCTACTGAATATGTGGAAAGTGAATCTGTCAAGAAAAGAGAATGCTATCTGTCTGTTTTCACTGGGAACAGAATGAAATAAATTAAAAATACAAGCAGTTTCTAATAATCAGTTGTACTGTGAATGCTACACTTGTTGAACCACAGTAATTTGCTTTCATGCATTTCAAAGACACTTGAATTCTCATATATCAAGAGGTGTGTTTGCTATTCCTTGAGCTCCCTCTAATTGGTTTTATTTTAGAAACATGGTGCTGATAATATGACAGTCTAGAACAGATAAATAAACAAAAATAAAAGATAAAAACTGCAAAGACCAGGATGTATTATGGCCATGGTAACAGTCAAGAATAGTGAAAAAAATTAATAAAACAAACTGCTCTGGCAAACATTCCACCTTTGTGTTAGCTTAGGACAAGGCCTTTTTTGGCTAATAGTGCTCGAAGAGAATATTTTTTCCCCTCATTCTTCTTCTTATGTAAATACTTATTTGTACAGATGGAGGTATGGCACTGGAGAAGACCCCCATGTGTACATAGCGATCAACATTTGGAAATGCTACTTTCATGGTTGCTGGCTACTATGAGAATATGAAAAGGAAAGGGGACTCTGAGGGGACATCTGTCAGTGAGTCTGGAAATGAAATTGAATAAAAAATGACAAATAAATCTGTTGATGAAATGTTTAGTTCTCCTAACTCTATACAACAGGAATGTGAAGCTGAGCCATTCATTTGTGCGAAGGACAACGAATTACCTGTTGGGATGTCATTAGCATTCTCAGGAGGACGCTTCTGTTGGGTAGGTGTTCAACAGGAGTTCAAGCTGATTATTCCCAGATCACTCAGGTTGGCCATCTAGCTTGAGATGATTAGTGAGCTGTGCAGAAACAGGCTGTCTGCTAGTGTCTGTCATCCTGGAGTTATCAAAAAGGATTCCATCAGCACAAGATTAGTAAGACTCTATTGATCAATAGAGTAGCAGTTGCCATTAGAATACTGACATTGCTTGAAAACCTTTTGTTGCGGAATTTGAATGAGAATCAGGTTTTACTGGCCACATTATTCCTACGCCCCTAATGCTCTGACTCGCTTATGGAAAGAACTATGAACAAACAACATGTTAAATGCTAATAACCAGCAAATATGATGTAAATGTGGGAATAAATATCTAAAAAATATTTTATGGGTGCTTGATGCACTTACAGTCAGTTGATTCATTAAATCTTAAAAGTCTGTGCCATTACACAGCAATGTTTAAAGTGGACCGATAAGTGGAGGTTTCTCTGGTGTGCAATATTTCTCTCGTGTGCAATATTTTTATCTTGGGTGCAATATTTTTCTCTTGGGTGCAATATTTTGGGTACAACATGTGTAATCATTGTGGTTTTCTGGTGTAATGTCCAATTTTAGGGGTGAGATATTACTGTGAGCAATGTGCAGTTTGTCTGGTTTATTGTTTCTGTTTTTTTACTCTTACTGTTGCTTACTGTTTTTGTCAATACCTTCTGCTATTCAATGTGTACAGACATACATATACTTACATAGGTTTATA
>JBBPCZ010054276.1:0-12710 GCA_037974445.1 Brycinus macrolepidotus | reverse complement strand
CAAAATCATACTGCAGAGGAAACCTCTGCTTTTCTCAGACATGTCCTGGAAATTGTAGCTTTTGTGGACGCTACGTCACTACTTGATCAAAAAAATAACGTAACTACCAGAAAGTTATTTGATGCAGAAATCAGCGACGCTACAGGCAAGCTACTGGATAATGTAGTTAAACTAATAGCTTCGCTACATGTAGCTGCGCTACCGCCCATCACTGCTGTTCCCATCAGTATCCTCTCTCATCACATAAATATTTTGGAGGTGAAAGGTGGGGTTTAGAGGCTTTATGTAGTTTTTTGTTTGTTTAACTGTTATTTTTTAAATGTACTGATTTTGTCTGTATTGCAGAAATGAGGGTGAGTTGACTGACAAGGTGATGTAATCAGATGATGCTGCGAATGCAGTTATTCTAATGAAGATGCTACAAAAGAGATAACTGCTGTGCTGGGAAAGAACTTATTGAGAGCTTGGGAGCACTAGTTTAATTTTTAATAGCTTGATAATGAAAATTTTCAAGAATAGGTACATGTAATATTATGTTCCCTTTTATTGTTATAAAACTGTTATTACAGGGCATTAAGTCTTTAGGTTTTGGGACAGTAAATTCCCCACTGTCTCTTCTGTAGGTTTCATCAGAGAGCGACATGCCGTGTGCATCAGTTGAGGAGAAAAAACAGCCATAAGCCATGAAAAACAGCCACACTCCAGCAGGAGTCTACTAATACACGTTTGCAGTTACAACTTTGAGAATATTCCGATATAATCAATACTTATGATTTTTGCAACAAAAAAACATATACTTACTATTTTTAGATACTGCCCAGCACTAACTTGAACAACTGCCAAGTAGTCTCTGTGAAGACCAGAGTAAGAGCACTGAGCTAATATAATATTCAGAAATTATTGATTCTCTTCACATTAGAGATGGCTACTCATTTACAATATAAATCGAACCAATTATGAATGTTGTCGCTTTATGTGAGCTAGGCTTACAGTTAGTGGGATTTTCACTTTTCTCGAAAATTCATGTAACCTTGTTAGCAGCTGTTTTTATTGTCCAATTAGTTCAGTCTCTCAGACCAGGTTACAGGGATGTTGGTAAAAGTCCTTGTGTTCCGAGACATTAGGCACAGTGTCTCAGCACCAAGGAATGACCATAGAAGTGGCTCAGGTTGTTCTCTATCAGTCTTTCTTATCACCCCACTATAGGACCTGACTTTGCTCTGTTATCAGTGTTGCCTCCTTTATTGATCTTTGTTTCAATTTCCCAAACAGTGATATGTTCGCATACAGAATGCCTTCTCTTTGATTGCAGGAAGCCCAAAGATAAAGCAGGTGTTTGCTTTATGTTCAAAAGTGGATGGGAAATTGCCAGTGAGTGCTAGAATTTGATTTATATGGCGTTGTTGGGTGTGTAGATGAAGGAAGAAAAAATTGAAATCACAGGGAAAGATAGACACTGAATTTTTTATATCTGATCTTTGTGGCCTGTGTGGTCTGAAGAATTGCGTGAATTTGCCATATATTCATTGTCAAACATTCTACCACAAAAAGGTAAATCGTAAAACCACTGGTATTAACTGGTATTACAGTTATATTGCTGAATATTGCAATGTATGCAGTATGTTAGAAATTTACCGCATACATTGTGAATCATGTGACGTGGTTTAATATTTTGTATTTTGTAGGGAAGTGCCAAATTAGTCATTTTTGGCAAAATGAAAATGACACTTTTTATGATCAAAAGTAAAAATTGTAAAGGATAACAACTAAGTTCTAAGGACATCTAAGGTTATATTGGCCTACAATGAGATGTTAAAGACTTTACACATTATGTAAATAGTAATGAAAATAATGAATCCTAAACATTTGTTTGGGACTCGAGCAGGATGCGTTACTACAGAATCTTAATTGATTACAAATTAATTACAAACAAATTTAGACTCATAGCATGTGCTGCATTTTGAAGTGAAGAGTCAACTTCTTTTATCTAATAGCCAGTGTTTTCACGCAATCCAGCTTGGAGGGTCTGTCAGATTTACTTCAGTATTGCATGACGTGTTTAACTATCTGATTAATATCAGCTAATGTTTCCTGTAGAAAGAGTGTATGTGTGTGAGAGAGAGAATAAGTGAGTATGTGACAAAGTGTCACTGCAGAAACAGTCTATCTTCATGGTCTCTGACCTGTTTTTACAACTATTTGATGTAGCAAAGCCTGGTAATGGTTGGTTTGTGTTTTGTGTGTTAATTTATTGTTATTTTAAGAGCTCATTTAAAAAATGAGCATATATATTTTGAACATGTTGTATAGCACTTTTAGGCCTGTTATTTGTGCTAATATTGTCAGTTAGGAATGATATTTTGATGGTAATTAAATGTGTTTTATCCAGTTAATCTGAGAAATAACTGACAGATAATTATCAAAATAGTTGTTGCACGCCTACAAGAGTTGTAGAATCACTGTTAATGCCAAGTATTAAAATGGGATTCAATGCCCAATGACTTCTCCATTACAGGCTTGTGACCATTTGAAAGCTGCTTGATGCAGCATACATAAAAACAACTGAAACAGAAATGAAAGTGTTTTTTGAGTACATCATATACAGACAGTTTTTGAAATGAAGAAAAAATTAACAAATGAAAGACCTGAAGTGCAAAGAATAACTAAATGTACTCTAATTCACTTCCTTGGGTGACCAACTGTTTCGTTGTTGAGGACACTGGATTTCATGGCACATACTTCATGGCACGTAATAATTTTAGTATGTTTTCATGTGAAGAGTTTGTTTTCTTTGTTTGGTTTTTGTCTCAGTGTGTCTTGAATACTGGTTTCTTAAATTTTTAATTTTTAGTGGAATTTTAGTTTTGGCTAATGATTTTCATTTCAGTGCATCAAGTTTTTTTTTTTTACTTTACAATGTGTTTAGTACTGACTTCAGTTTAAGTAATTCAGTTTGGATTTGTTTTAAAATGCTACAGTAAATTCACTCAGTTTAGGTAAATGAGGTCAATTTATGGCTTCTCAGAGTGCGAAAAGGAATCAAAGGATCGGAAGTTAGGTCAGACTTAATATAGCCAATACCTAGTTCATTAAAATATGGATTGGTTCCAGTAGTGATCATCAAAATATAAATGGCAATGTTCCTAATAGTTTACTTTTGCATGAAGACCTTCATCAAAATAAACTTATCTGCAGCTGTAATTGGTTAAGATGCTCACAGAAACAGTAATGAACACTGAAACCACCCCTGTTTGTGTTGATCTCCCTGTTTTTGCCCCGATTTTGCTCAAGGCTAGTTTATTGTCTGTGTGGGAAGTAAATGAATGCATGCAGTGATTATGAAAGCCTTGGAAACGTGTGTGTGTGTGTGTGCCTTCTGCAAGGTGTGCAGTCTTGTTTGGTATGTGATTTCATGTCTGACTGACAGATTGGCAGCATCCTGTAATTTAAGGAGATCACACTCTGACTGAGTGACACACTGTCTTTATCTTGAGCAGCCTTACAAGAAGTGGCTGCTGCTTGATGGGGAGGGACGATGGCGGCAGATTACTTTGATCAACACATTCATTAACTCTGCCACATGTTTTTCCCACCTCTCCTGCAGTAGCACGTCAACAGATTGTGACTGTGCGTCTGTATGTCATGTTAAAGCATGCTTTCATAGCTTTACGTCTGTTCCAGTGTCCCGGTTCATATACATTGTTGATACATATACATTGTAGTATTGGTATGAATGTGAATTTGAATGCGTTTGACCAGTGCTTATTGTTGACCACATTCTCTTACAGCGTATGTAACAAATCCTTGAGTATCAAGGTTGCTGGAGAATAGTGACTCTTCAGTTCAGCACAGGCGTGAGGCAGCCAATTAAAGCTGTTAGCAAACAGCAGTCTCAAGTAAGGGCCAGTAATTAGATGGCACAGTCAATGACATTCATGAAAAAAACGTACTGCAATGTTGTAGACTCTTCATAGCAGCCAGTGTAGACTTTGTGTTAAGAAACATATGGAAAACTTGTAGTATCTAAGAGAACTGATTCTTTTAAAATACATATACATATACTGTACATGTTCATACACTGAGATTTTCATTCTTCTTTTTTCTATTTTCAAGCACAGTTAGAACTGACCAGGAGTTCAAAAGAATTCAGGAGCAGGTGAATGCTCAACTCTTTACAATGGGCAAAATAATAATTTGCATATATTTCTATAGAGATCTATTGGGATTAAGTCCCTTAAACTGACGAGTGTTGGTTGAAATGTGAAGTCTAAAAGGAAGCCCAATCAAATCTGTTTTTGACTGTTAGGGCTTGAAGAATAATTGTAAACATCCAGGAGGAGGGAGCTCTTGCTTGTTTTCTCATATTAATACGACAAAGTGGTACTGCCATCTTTAGTTTCACGTCTTTCATTGCTGTTATTGTTGGATGATTTTTAATACGTCCAATTCAAATGAAGTCTGTCATGATTGCTTAGTTAATACTCGATTAAAAAATACTGTTATAATGTATATTTTTTATTAATTGGCTTAGTGATTAGTTTGCAACATAAATGATAAACGGCGTATCCACAGGTCAAATGTTGCACTCTGGGTAAACCGCTAGCAGAAACAGTGTGGAATTAGCTCTACTGTAGCCTAACTGCTTATTAATGCCCTGTAATAATCTATTGTTTTAACAGTAATGTGAATAAAACATTACAAGCTGCTTTCCTGAACATGGATTAAGCCTTGTCTTTGACTAAATTGCAGTAGCAGTGGTGATTAACCATCGGAAGTTCCTTTTAGTCTATAATTGGCCTTAATCTAGCTCTTATCATTATTATTCATGAAGCTGTATAAAATTAAAGTCAGTGCTCTTTCCTTGTTTGCCGGTTATTGGTTTTGAAGCATCATCATTGGATTACTTTAAATAACAATATTATCACCAATCTAATTATATTGTTCTGTTACCCAGAATCCACTCGAATAAAGTTTGCCAGCCGCTGGAACATTAACTGGGACAGGGTGCTGTGGTCAGATAAAACTGTAAAAGGAAATTTAAATGAAAATCTGGTGCCTCTGCAAAGAAGCTAATACGTAGTCGTTGTTGGATCTTCCAGCAGACAACGATCCAAAGCACACATGAGAATCCACTCAAAAGTGGTTAAATGAACACAAAATCAGGTTTTTGCCATGATCATCCCAGTCCCCAGACCTAAACCCAATGGAAAACTTGTGGGTTGAGCTTTAGAAGAGAGTACACAAGGATCCTATGGAATTTAGATTATTACATTATTAGCTAAGTGAAGACAATTGATAAACATTATGGGGGTTTTGCCTTTTTCCTTAATAAATAAGTGTTCGAATAATTCTGGAGGTCAGTTTATGTGGCCTTGACACTTGTTGCTTCAAGGGTGCTTGTCAAGGAAGTAACTCCACTTTGTTAACTGCACAGCACTGAAATGCAGGGCTGCAGCCCTAAGCATATGTCCAGAGTGTGTGTGATACGGAGACTGAAGGGAACAGACACAATGAACACTCCCTAAAGTACTTAGTGTGTGTTCAACAGCTTGTCTGCTTCTGCAGGCATTATCTCCCTGTAATAGGAGAGATTGGATAATGGCAGTTTAAACTTCCAGCAGTGTTTATCTGGAGAGTGATTCTCAGCACTTTTTTTTAGTTGCACTTGGCAGGTTACAGTACTTTCAAATGTAATAAGTTTTCAGAAATAAGGTTCAGGACTTTCACTGTAAAATAATGGGACAAAATACAGCAACTGAAAACAGACAGTTGCAGAACTTCTTTATAGCAAAACTAGCCAGTAAACAAAAATTAAATACATAATTGAGAATGAATGAATAATTGAATGAAAAAGTCTCAGTTTATTAACTAGGAGGAAATGCCATTTGCCTTTTCAAAAAATCCTCTGTTCAGAATAAACTATTCTTAGTGGAGAACTAATTATCTACTGTTTATTATCTTGAAGGACAAGTTTGCTTAGGAAAACATTTTTGTCTTTGTGGAAATGAAACAAACAACAGCAGCAACAATAAAAGTCTTGACTGCAGTAATGGAAGAAATAAATGAACTTAATGATAAGGTGTGCAAACACGAACAACGTGTCTATGGACCATTCAGGGGAGAATAATCTTTATTTTAGCCAGGATAGCTCCCTTTGTTATCTCGCCACTCATTTAAAGTTGTCTGAAACACAGAAAACAAATAAATTTTTGCTACATAATGCAGTCCATATGAACGGGGCAGGAATCTCTCTACTATTTTAGCTTTAAACTGACGACATATTTCATTTTGTCTGCATTGACACACAGAAAGACGCACATATCTGAGCACAAATGCATGTGACGATGTAAGAGATGTATTGAAGATTATGGATAAATTGGTTTCAGTTGTAGCAGACAAATCATTCTATTTGTGTGGTGTGAGGCAATGCGCGCACGTGCACACACTTTTTATTGACACTACACTGGTGGATTGAAATCAGCAGTCTGTAGGCTGTGGGCAGTCGTCAACAGTTTTGCTGACAGTAGTGCTGTGTGGGTTAGAGGGCTACACAGACTATTGGAAAGGCAGGAGATAAGGCTCCTGTGTTGAAATGGCAGGTGGCTGTGTGCAGTTACAGTGATAATGCTTAGACAATATCAGACCTATTGACTCCTTCTCCATGTGCCTTTTTCAAGGGGAATTTTATAGTGAAACTCTGCAGCTACACATCTGCTCCAGCAGCACCGTGTTTTTGGGCCTTGCTGTGTAGACCAATCTGCTCTGTTCCTCCCCCAGGGATTAAGAAGAGAACATGGTTTGCACTACTACAAAAGGAGTTCTTTAATAAAGGCAATGACTATATACACTGATCAGTCACAACATTAAAACCACTAACAGTTACAACATTATCTCATTACAATGGCACCTGTCAATTGGTGGGATAAATGAAGCAGCAAGTGAACAGTCAGTTCTTAAAAATGATGTGGCGGAAGCAGGTAAAGTAGGCTTAAAAATAAAGAACCATATTGTGTTGGCAAGACAACTGGTTTGCAGTGGTTAGTAAGTGTAAAGTGTCCATTTGTCATACGTGAACACACCACAGCACATTGTGAAGAGCACGAAGTTGTTCTCTGCATTTAACCTATTCTCCCAAGTGAAGCAGTGGGCAACCAGGAACGCAGCACCTGGGGAGCAGTGTGTGGAGACGCTACCTTGCTCAAGGGTGCCTCAGAGGTGCCACTAGCAGTCCTGGGATTTGAACCCATGACCTTCTGATTACAGGGGCAACTCCCTAACCACTAGGCCACCAGCTGCCCTAGTACTTATTGGGTGTGGGGAGGGCAGGTCAAAGTGACAAATCAGCCTTCTAAAAAAGTTTTAACTTACTTATTGGAATATTGTGGTCGAGTTCGGGTTGGCTGTCATAACGGGTCAGGCATGTGCAGGTCATAAAAAACCCTGACCCATGCACCACTAGTACCAACCACAAGTGGTCCAAGGAGGAACAACCAGTGTACCGGCAACAGTGTCATGGATGCCCAAGGCTCATTAGTACACATGGAGAATGAAGGCTAGCTTGCATCACAGCTTACTGCATAAGTGGCTTCATAGCCATAGATCAGTCAGAGTGCCCATGCTGCCCCATGTCCACTGCTGACATTGTTGGGTCAGAGCTGCACAAGGGGGACCTACGCGATATTAGGCAGGTGGTTTTAATGTTCCGTGTGATTGAGAGCCATGACAACTCAGAGAACCATCTGCGTGATTTTCAGAGGGTGTGATGAACGCTTCAGAAAATGTTTCTACAGTTGCCTCCACAATGTTGTTGGAAGTGGTTAAGCTGACACACACACATCAAAGAACAATTTATTTCTTATTTGTTTTTATTCTTTTTTTTTATTTTTGGCAGTTGTTTTCTGCCCAAGTGTAAATGGCTTATCATTTTCTTAGATGGTCTGAGACTTCGCACAGCACAGTAGTCCTTGAAAGAACCTTTTAAAATTAATCTACTCAGTATTGCACTGTTACAAGTCACAGGTTTTGTTGGTGCTTTCTAGGACCTCTTTTGAGAGTGTGGGCCCTTGTTTTTTGCTTTCTCCTTTTGAGAGTTTTTATTGCTCTCACCCTGCGGTGTGTTTCTGCTTCAAGTAGTTAGGCAGTGTTGTTTGCATTGTCAAAAGTAGAGCTTCTGAGGTTTTTAATTGAGTTTGCAGCGCCTAGAAAAGATCCATCGTGCATTTTATGAAATCCGTGGAGCTCAGCCTCCGCCAGCAGCTCTTTGTGCTTCCCTAAAACTTGATTATGCTGTGTTTGCAGGCTAGATGAGTTCTGTTTACCGGCTTTAAGTGATGAACCGTTTTTGAAAATGTTTAGAAGGAATAAAGGAGTCTGTTGATACAAAAAGTTCAAAAGTCAAAAGGAAATCTTTTCATGTTAATTCACAACAGACATGCAGCAAGCTGTGCACCGTCTGACTGAAAATGTTTCTCCTTAAATGACTCATTTTTCAATATATCATTTCATATCTGTGTTTTGACGATAAACGGCACATTCAGTAATCATCATTGTCATTGCTTTTCTAAGTGCAGTGCAGTCGTGGCTAACAGTATGAAATGCTTTCTGTCCTGCAGCTCTGCCCATGCTAAGGAACTGTGACAGCTCTACTGCGACATCACTGCACAGGACTGTAGCTGATGTGGAGGAACTGGCAGCCAGCTATGAGCGGAAACTTATCGAGGTAAATACATCGCCTAGTCTCTGCCCTCAGCACTGCAAAGCGCATGGAAATACAACAGATTCCCACTTTTTCTATTAGCAGTTTGTCGGATTTAGTGAACCTGGTGAGTTACAATTATTATGGAGTATAAAGGGAGTGTGCACGCTAACTAGCTGTCCAGAACTGTATGAAAATTACACCACTGATCGATGATCCATACCCTCATCCTTTCAGATCAGTGGCTTCTGGAGTGTCCCTGCCCTGCATAGTTCATTGTATTCTCAGCCTTAACTCAGGAAGGACTTGTTTATGCTTGCTTTACCTGAGGAGTTGAATCGTGTTTGCTGCGGGAGAGAAGCATTTGCATGACATTGGAAGTCCAGAACCAGTTGTCTAGATTTTACTATCACTTGTGGTCTCAGTCCTTGGCACTGAGTTTAGAACTTCTCGGTTTATGCCTCTGTTAAGCAGAGATATGAGTTCTGACTTATTTTTATATAATGGAACAGAGATAGAATAAAAACACAAAAACAACAAACTTAAAAAAAAAAAAAAAAAAAAAAAAAAAAAAAAAAAAAACTTTAGTCAAAATGAACCCCTTGAAATGGCCATTAAACTGGTAAAATGGAAATCAATTTGTGTTATATTTTTTTAATATAATCACACAAATGTACTTCAAATGTAAAATATTTAAAACCTTTAATTTCTTTTTAATTTGAAGACTGAACTGAGGGACCTTCAGGCTACTGTGAAGGCTGAGAGAGAATGTAATGTACAACAATGGGAACCTCTTGGAAAAATGTCATATTAAAACTGTTGACATTCTTTGAATCATGATTCTACTTTTGATTGGGGAAAGTATCTGTTAACTTATGTATTTGTGTATCATGTATTTTTTAATGTGATTGCTTATTTGTGTTTGTTTGCTTAGCTGTCGGTCTCGATAAAGCATTACAGACATGGGCAGGAGGGAAAGTTGCTTGTTTTTCTAATATAAATTCTCACCTTCAGAACTCATGGACACATTACAGGATCTTCAGTTTATTTTTAACTTGAGTGTTTTATCTGTGTTTATTTGAAGCACTGTGGTGCTGTATAATAGTGGTTATATTTAGATATATGGCTTGAATGGAGCACTGTGACATAGCAGCAGCACAGGGCTGAGTTTCACCATAACCTTAGATCATCCTAACAGTTCTCTTGAAACTCTCCCTTCTGTCTGACTCTTGTGTTAGAGATATGGTGCTTCTGGGAAACTCAGCCCAGAGTGACAAAGGGTGAGGAAGTTTATTGATGGATAGAGCAGCTCTATCATTATATAACATTTAAAACTGGAAATAAAACAAGCATAATTTTCTTGCTATAAGCAGTCTGCGTGTTAATTATGGTACACATAATGTGATTTTTGGTTTGACCAAAAAATCTCATTTCTACATTTCTGCTTTTCCCCTTACCTCAAATGTATCCAAGATATGTTTAGTGTTTGTAGTTTAGTGTCTGGAGTATACCTGTCACAATTATGAAATTTAAGCTCTAAAGGTATTAACAAACTTCAGATAAACAAACCTTACTCCCAGTTGTCATCTAAACGTGTTTCCCTATTTTGATTAACTAACATCATATAGACAAATATTTGTCTCCACAGCCCTCCAAAGTTGTTAAACAATTATTGTGTATTAAATATTTCAACACAATGCAAGAATGAACTAACAAAAACTGAGGTGTGCAGTAGGATTTATTATTGACTTGAACAGGAAGTTTGTTAACGTTCTGTAAAACTGTCTTCACAGCAGTTATGAAAAACTGAGTTTGGGAGTGGTGGGAATTAGGTGGCACAGTTGTTTGTTCCTTGATGTTTAGCGTTCTGAAGGTTTTCTCAAGCCGCAAAATTTGTACCCTAAACTACAACACATTTTATCAGTAAAGTCCTAACCTGCCCTATTCCATTTCGTACAGTTCACGCGGGAGGCACATTTATTCCTAATAAGAATATTATTTATTGTTGACTATTACTAGCCACAGCCATGTTGTACAAAAGGGGTAGCACTAGAACTGGCACTTAAAAGAATAACAAATGCATTTCATTCAGACACACACACACACACACAGCAAGTGAGAATATTAGGAATAACAGCTGTATTTCATTCAAATACACATACACAGAGCAAGTGAGAACATTAGGAATAATGACTGTATACCATTTAGGCAAAATGCAAATAATGTTCAAATTTATGTACTGTTTTTGGGCAGCTTTTTGCTTACAGGCACTTTGGAGACTTCACTGGCACTGCTGAAGCAGCCATTGGCACTTTTGCACGGTTCCCTGTCGTCCACTTCAGTTTCTACAGGGCTGGTCGAAAGACAGTTTATACAGAGAAGAATTCCAGCTCTGTTTATTCAATGCAGCTTATAACACTCAGGTGACAGATATGATAGCAACCATTCAGAAAAAAGAAAAAAAATCAATCACTGAGATAAAGGACCACCCCTCCTAAAAACATACTCAGATCAGGTGTAACCCATCACCTTCTCCATTGCACACAAAGCTAATTGGCTTTCACCTGTAATCAATTTTGATTTGTTTAGCTTAAAAACAGCTGTTCCTGGAACATTAGTGCAATTGAAAGCACACAGTCAACCATGGGTGGCAAGGGACTGTCAAAAATAAAGGCCAAGTGGAAAAAGGTGTTGGTCAGATGAGACCAAAATGAAACTATTTGGCCTCAACACCAAATGGTACATTTGGTGGAAAGCCAATACAGTTCACCATCCAAAGAACATCATACCTAGAGTAAAGCATGGAGGTGGTAGCATCCTGATGCAGGGGTGTTTCTCTGCGGCAGGGAAAGGGGCACTTGACAGGAAAGAAGAGAAAATAGATGGGGCAAAATACTGTCAAGTTCTTGAGGAAAACCTGCTGCCCTCTGCCAGAAAGTTTTCGATGGGGAAAAAAGTTCACCCTCCAACATGCAATATTTGCCCAAAGACAGGGCAATTATTGCAGTCTAGATATGCAAAATTGGTGGAGAAGTGTCCCAATAAACTCAAGGCGGTACTTAAAGCAAAATTTGGTTCCACAAAGTACTGACTACGGGTGATTCTTTATCCACCTCAGTGATTTTTTTTCCCCATTATTTTCTGAACTGTTGCTATTATAAATTGAACCAAGTAAATGGAGTTGGATTTTTTGTGTGTCTTCATTTTAGGCTGCCAAGCAACAAAATGTGGATATACCCACTGTATTCCATTTCTAATAGTTCTTGTTTGAAGCAACAATTGTAATGGTTTTTGAACCATTCATCAATTTAACTATATCTGCTTACTGCTTGCCATCACAGTTGAGCTTTTAACAGTTAATACTTGAGAGTTAATTAGCGTAAAAGCAAAAAGAGCAAAGATGATGACATTGCGCTTTATGATTTTTTTTATTATGAGAGCTTGGTGTATCATGGAGACATGGCAAGTTTAATGAACCCTCTCAAATATTTTTCAGTACTTAATCAAGTGTTTTTGAGTTATCATAAATGCTATGCAAGTGATACAGCTGGCTCCTTAAAGCTGTATTGAAAAGGAAAGCTAAATAATGGACTCTATCACAACATCATACAATGCACAAGCAGCTTGGCTTGAGACTGACTATTCCTGCATTGTCCGCGGGGTTTTAAAAAGTATTAAAAAGTGATAAATCAAAATTGCCAAATTTAAGGCCATTAAAAGTGTTAAATTTGGTTTTAGCGGTATTATTTAAAAAAAAAATAGGTATTATTTTTTCAGACTCTGAGGTTTCCTATTTTGAGTGAAATTCTATCTGCTAAAGTTTGCTTTAGTTCGTTTAAACGTAGGCTTTAGCGTATCTGGGCACATAATCAAATATCCTCGACACAATCCTGAAGTCTCACATGGATTAAAGTTTTCCGTCGCTATGACGGATTTCTGTCAACGTAGGGCACTAAAGCTCAATTTTGAGATTGATGCAGATCAGAAGAAAAAAGTTTTGTTGGGGGGTAAACAA
>JBBPCZ010054256.1:0-12711 GCA_037974445.1 Brycinus macrolepidotus | reverse complement strand
CCACACTACACCAATAAGAGTCCTTATACACACCACACTACATCAATAAGAGTCCTTATACACACCACACTACACCAGTAAGAGTCCTTACACACGCCACACTACACCAATAAGAGTCCTTATACACACCACACTACACCAATAAGAGTCCTTATACACGCCAAACTACACCAATAAGAGTCCTTAAACACACCACACTTCACCAGTAAGAGTCCTTATACACCACACTACACCAATAAGAGCCCATATACACCACACTACACCAAAAAGAGTCCTCAGACACACCACACTACACCAGTAAGAGTTCTTGGGCAAGACTCCTAACACTACATTCACCTACAGCTGTGAGCCGCTTGGATAAAAGTGTCTGCCAAGTGATGTAAATGTAATGTTAACTTTGCTGGCAGAAAGTCCCTTGCTGCTCAGATGAATGGCTTTAAACAGTTTGTACAGGAACCTTAGACTTTTGCACAGTACTGTATTATTAACTGCCTCAGAATAAATGTGAATGCGTTTTGTAACTGAGCGAAATGAACCGGATGTGTTCGATTACAGTTTACTTCATAGTTCATTCAAACTGTAGGATCCTCTAAAACAGGTGCTGGATCTATTCTTGGAGGTGCTATTACTTGTTGAGGCAAAAGTCAAGTCCTGCTTGTATACCACTAATTAGTACCTATGCAAACGACGCACTTAATCATCACACAGTTGCTTCAAGCCGCATTGTGGTGTGAGGTAATCTACAACGTTTATCCACTATGCTGTCCAACCAACTGCCCATTGATATTAGATCTGCACCAACTGGAGCTTTAAAAAGCTGCTAAAAACTGCACTATTCTCCTCCACCTTCTTATAAATATCTGCACTTCTATCACACTTTTAATAAGATAAGATAAGATAAGATAAGAAAGAACTTTATTTATCCCGAGGGAAATTCTTTTGTCATAAACATACTCAGTGCAACTGTATAACTGTATAACTAATTTGTACAAAGTAACAACTATAACTATAACAGTTATACAGTCTTATTGCCACAGGTAGAAAGGATTTCCTAATCCTTAATCTTCTTTTATTGATTTTCCCCCTGTTTGAGACAGCTGGAGCCATCACAATAGCTACAGTTATTGTTGTAAATACCTTTTGGTCACTCTTATTGGCTGACAGTAAACAATATACAGCACTCTTACTGCACACACACTCTGCATTTATACAACCAGACAAAGCTTCAATTTTTCCATTCCAAAGTGTGTAATTTGGCTAATTAACTACCTTACATGCTGATTACTTTAACTTATTGGCGAAAGAAAATGCACTGTTCTGAGCACACACTCACAAAAACACTTACACAGCTTCAGTTTTTCATTTTATGCCACTCTAAAGCATGTAATTTGACTAATTAGCCACCTTGATTGCTAGTTAGCTTAACGTACTGGCTCACTGGAAACAATAAGCCTCTAAATACAAAGCAGCCTGGCCCAACAAGCTGGTTTTTGCCAAATAACAGCCATAGCTGAAGACACTGGGTTTAGATGTGTTTTATTCAGCTGATTCTTGTTGGTTTCGTCAGCCTATGCTGATTATAGCTAGTCAGACCACCCAGAGGAAGATTTTGTTGCTCCCAACAGTCCTTTCTTTGTCTCATCAGAAATAAATCTTTTATCTGGAGGTTATTGACTGAGTCTGACTTGTTTCTCCTAACCCCACCTTTAGGAGAAATAAGGAACAAAAGAAAAAATTAACTTAAGACAGAAGTTCTTCTGCTGTTCTCATTGGCTTCTCAGTTTTCTTCTCTTTAACAACATTATGGATCTCAAAACTGACTGACTTTGGTAGTCGAGACAAATTTCAGATATTTTACAGGATTGTTTATAAGACAGCCAAGTTTTATTTTGGATCTTCTTGTTTATTAAAAGATAACCAACTCATTAAATAAATAAATAAATAATGATGGTTCGTCTGCAGCATGAAAAAGAAATGTAGTCTGGGTCTGCTTCTCACATGTGTATTTGTTTCTTTCCCTTTCTCTCTCTCTCTCTCTCTCTCTCTTTCTCTCTCTCTCTCTCTCTCTCTCTCTCTCTCTGTCTTCCTCTCTCTGTCTGTCTCTCTCTCTCTCTCTCTCTCTCAGGTGATGGAGCGTCTGTGTGTGCGTGTCCAGCAGCAGGTGTGCGTCTTGAGAGGAACAGGTGAGGGGGAGGAGCTCCAGGCTGCCAGACAGGTTCTGAAGGAGGCCAGGAACTCTCGAGCGGTAAGCTGCGAGAAGATCAGAGGGAGAATATGAGGCCTGGATAAATGTTTCCATGCAGGTGTTTGTGCCAAATTTTTTTTACTCTTGTTTTCTCTTGTCTCTCACAGCTTTACCCCTCTCTGTGTGAGCTGGCTCATGTTCTCTCCGTGGATGGACCAGTTAGACAGAGACTCGAGTCTCTGGCTGGGGATTTGGCCAAAGCTGCTGACAAAGAGCTGCAAGTGAGAGTTTTCTCTTTCTCTTTAATGCTTATCTGTTATTACAGTGGTAGATGGATGGATGAGTGGATAGTTGTTTGGTTAGTTACGTGTATAGTTATTTGGCTGAGTGAATGGAGGGTCGCATTGTTCATTGGTTGTTTGAATGGATGGGGGATGGATGGATGGATGGATTGAAGGATAGATTGGTGGATCGATCGATCGATCCATGGATGAATTGATGTAAGTTGGATGGTTTAATGGATCCATGGTTAGTTGGAAGGATAGATAAATAGTTAGGCATATTTACGTTTAGATGATTGGCTGGTTCTTTAGAGGGATGGATGGATGGATGGATGAATGGATTGATTATTGTTTGGATGAATGGATGGATGGATGATTGATTGAGTGGATAGTTGCACATATCGTTGATTAGATGGCTAGTTGGTTGGATGAAGGGATGTTTTAATAGATGAATCTTTGGTTGACTGCGTAGATAGATGGAGGAATAGTTGGATAGACTGATTGGGTAGATGGTTGGATGTATGGTTGATTAGATGGTTGGTTGGATGGATCTATGGTTGATAGCATAAATGGATAAATGGTTAGATGGGTAGATGTTTGGACATATGGTTATTTAGACAATTGGTTGTTTAGATGGAATGATGGATTGATGGATGGTTGGGTGGATGGATAGATGGATGAATTGATAATGGTTTGGATGTATGTGTAGCTGGTTGGATTAATGGATGACTGATTGCATGAATAACTGGTTGGATGGAAGGATGAACAGAGAGATGTTAGATATCTGGAGGGCTTTTTGGCCTCATTGGTCTATTTATTGATTAATTTGTCAGGTGATCGTGGACTCCATGGTGTCCCTGTGCCGGGAGCTGTGTCCTCTCTCCACTGCTGCTGCAGAACAGCTTTCTCCTCCTCTGTCCTCCATCTCTGAACGAGCGTCTATCCCTCGTTCAGCCATCCGCACTGCGCTGATGGAGAGAGCAGCCCAGGACATCAACCGTGCACTGGAGTAAGAGTTTTCACATGATCAGAAACCTCTTATTCCAAAGACTAAAGGAAAACAATGATTTGTTTTTTAAATGACATAATGTATGATGAAACGTGCTAAACATGATCACTGACTTGAACTAATAAGGTAAAAAATGTCATTTTTTATCATAATTAACTAAGAAACCAGTAAAGAGTATCAGTTTTTTTGTTTCCTAAAAGTAGCCGATGTTTTGTGAGCTGGTTAGAAGAACACAGATTTGGTTCCAGATTTATTCAATGCCTCCAGTCACTGCAAGGATTTGTGAAATCCCATTAGCAGCACCTCTGGTTTAATTTAATAAAATATTGTTTGGTAGTGATAGATTGGCCAGGTATGTGATGACAAATACAAGTAATAAAAGCCTTCCACATCTAGAGGCCTAGAAATGGTTAGACGAATACACCGACATATATAACATCACAGTTTACTCTATTAATGTTATTTGTATTTATCATAATACTAGAATTTTGGGGAGAAAACATATTGCCCAGCAAAGTAGCTTTTAAATGTGAAATTTTCAGGTGTTTTAGACTTTTGCACAGTATACACTGAGCAGCCATAACTTTAGAATATCGTTGGTCTCGCTCATTTTACCAAAATTGCTCTGACCCATCAAGGAACCTCCACAAGTCCTCTGAAGGTCTGTGGTTCTGCACCAGCAGATCCTTTAAGTCCTGTAAGGTGGGACCTCCATGGATCGAACTAGTTTGTCCAGCACGTCCCACAGAAGTTGGATCAGAAACTTGTCATGTTCCTCAAATCATTCCTGAGCAATATTTGCAATGGGGTGCAGAACCTTCAGAGGGCTTGTGCAGTCCAAGCCTCGATGGTTCAGGCAGCACAAGGGGGACCAACAATATTAGGCAGGTGGTTTTAATGTTATGCCTGATCAGTGTTTTTTTGTACTTTTTAATATACATGAGATACGATTCCAAGCTTTTGAATTATGTATTATAGGTTTATTCCAAAGACAGAAATTATTTTAAAAATTAATGTAGATTAATAATTGATACTGAAATAACAGCTCTGGTCTGAGAGTCCGGAGATTCAGTTATGGAGAGAAGTAAGATAAGTGTGAATTTTGATATAACTGTATAAGTATTGGTAGCTCTAACTACTTTGCCTCTTCTGTCTCTTTCAGAGAGGTGAAGCTGTCTGTGGTTTCATATCTCACCAACTCTGTAGTGGACCAGATCCTTCAAGAGCTCTACACAACTCACAAGACCCTGGTACTACACAAAACTATTGTTTTTTACTCTTTTTAAATTTAAAGTCAGTCAGATATCAGAACACATTTTTGACTGGATTGTTCCAGAAAGAAACTGGGGTCAGATCTGCATAAGCCACTAGCTAAATGTACATGAGGGGGAGTGTGTCATCAGCTGACACAACTCACATCTTGGTTAAAATGGTCAGAAAGAGCAAAAAAATGACATTCAAGGGAACTGTCTTGTGTAAACATCAACAGTGGTTGCAGTGTCAACAAACTGAAATAACTAGTAAGTGATTAATTTACAACCCCTTCAAAAACTGAAAGTGAAAGTGAGAAAGTAAGTCTCCTGAGGAGACACAGGGCTGCAGGCTAACCAGCTAGCTTAGCTGAGATGCAGCGTGGAGTAGGGGTGAAGAAATGTTTTCGCCCGATGATAGGTGGTGGGGCGGCATGCTTTAACATCATCGGTTAGTTTGATTTTTTCGCTGCCTCTTGGACAAAGTGACATAGTCAAACACTGGGTGGCATTTAGAAGTGGTTCATTTAAAGATTACAGAGAAACAAGAACTGTGTGTGAATAATATGGCACAGTGTATTGTGCTTAATATGCCCAAGGCCATGAACTACAACAGGATAAAAGATTTAAAGGTTGGCTTTAAAGTTTGGTGTTTTATTGGTGGTTTTGCCAAAACTGATAAATCTGTGCAGTGTTGGTCAACTTTATTGTCCAAACAAAATACTGCCCAGTCTCTAATATCTCCTCACATCAGAGTTAATATATTACATTCATGATAGATTTATTGAAAATATAATTTTCCTGTCTCCAGTTCAGTGCATTATCAGTAAATCAGACTTTGAACTGATTATGGGGATCTAATATGCCATTTAAAATATGAATTTAAATGGTGATCTAAATACATATTTTATTACATATATTATAAATATAACTATATATAGCATTTAATTTTATTCCATTCCATTTAGAATTATAGCTTCATGGAAATCAAGCAATCCTGAACTGAGCAAACAAGCAAACAGAAACGAGAGCTTGAGTGAACTGCAGCATCTGTCCAATCTCATTTTTTTCGTGATGAGTATTCTAAGTGTTCCGCTGAATCATAACTGAATCAGCTCAACAAATCTCTAGTGTTCCCACTGAATGAATCATCTAAATGGGCTGAAATGATGTCAGCCATGTGCTATCATGACTAATAATCTCAGTATCAGCCAGAATGATTGCAATTATCATTAGTTTCCTCATGCAGCTTTGCTCTGTACTGTGTGTTCTACCCGTGGGTGGCAAATGAAAGAAAAAAACAAGAGAAAGTGCCTTAGTAAGATTTTTGGAGAGTCTCTGGACCTGTATTAGTGGAATGGAACAGCATTTTTCCAAAAGATATTCCCTCTGGTGGTATTATGATGATGGTGGTGAAGATCTAACATGTAGGTCCATGATCTCCCATATGTTGAGATCTGGTGACTTTGAATGCCATGACATAGATTTCATCCTTGTAATCATAAAACAAATCACTCCCATTAGGATAGAAGTGTTTTATGACAGGATAATGAAGGTGATCACTTAGAATAACTGTATTGATTTTGAGTGACCTTTCCCTTCAAGGGACTCAAACCATTTCAGGAAAAAGCCCCCAAAGCATAACAGAGCCACCGAACCTCCTTATTGTACTGTTGGAAAGTAGTGTACTCAGCCACTTGTGGTGAGGGATGACTCATATGACTGTATCACTGTTTTCCACATCTCTGTAGACCAGGACCTGTGGGTTTTCACACCACCGAACTCTAAGATAGTCATTCGTCTTTGTAATGAGGGGTTTATGGACTGCAGTCCTACTATAAAATACTCCTCTATATCGAAATGGATGGACTGTTCTTGCTGATAGTCTGTCCTGCACATTCTCAGTCTGTTTACATAGAATGCTAATGCACCAGCATCACATTCATTATTATTATTATTATTATTATTATTATTATTATTATTATTTATTGTAGCTGGAATTTGGCACCTCTTCTCCTCCTACAGTTATTGAAATGTTGGCATGGTTCCAACGCCAAAATGTCCATTAATAATCGGTGTGTTCAGATTTTTGATTGGATGATCAGGAGCCGAGTACTGATTGTTTAAAAATTCAATTTTCATCTTCAAGTCGCCTATGTAATGTATGGGGAGAGAAAACAGAGGGGTGAGTCGCCTTAAAAGTGTGTAGTGGAGAGAAAGTCTATGATGTCACGGCTTTGGTGGCCGTGTTCCCACCCATTTTTGGTCAAAAGTGTTTCACTCCACCCATTTTCTGCCGTTCTTAACCATAAATGTCTTGAGACAGTGAGTTAACCCCCCCCTCCGTGGTTCAGCGGTAAAACACGGCGCTGAATGAAGAGAGTCAGAAGAGGCACCATTTCTATACTCTCTGTCTCCAAACACTGGTTTTCCAGCAACCACACAACAACACATCACATTTTCTCACTAGGCCTACTCAGTTTTTCTATAAATGCCACAGAGTAGGGTAAGATGTTAATCACTTAACCCTTAGAACTCAGAGAGTATTAGTAAACCCTGATTTCAGTAAATATTATCGGTGTAAACAGTCTAGAACCGGTGTTTGTTCTCCTACACACTCGCCGTTTGCTGCTCTTTCTCTCGCTGCGCCGCCACTCGGCCGCTCTCTGGATCCCCTCCCTCTGCGGGTTTATCCCTCCCATTTGTGGGCGGAGAATATCCTGCAAGTTCTCCTGGGTTCTTGTTTTTTTTCTGTTTGTTTCTAAGATGTAAAATAAACGAAATTTGTTCATTTTTGTTCTTTATGTTTATTTGCGTGTGACACCGTTTTAAAACCCCAGCAGTGGTTTTTATTATTACATGTTTTTAAATTACAACAACTTTGGTTCTATGTGACACAGGAGCACCAAACACAGCTCAGCATGACGTCTGACACCTCGAGCATCAACACAAACTGGGGGAACTTCCATATAAGGAGCTGTTTTGCCATGTGATCACAATTGATCATTTGTTGTGCTTCTGACACGGATCTGTGCCACTCTTGTTAATTGGATCTTGTATCTGCACCTGTTTGAAAGCATCTGCACTCGTTATGTTTCACCACTTGTTTGTCACCCATCTGTATTTGTTTTGGGTCTCAGCTTCACCAGGTTGCTCAGATGCGGCGGCTGGACGATGGCGGCACAGCAAGGCGTACACTCCGACATGCTGACACCATTGACATCCCTGAGGATGACTTCGGCATCAGCATAGTGAGTGAACTGCTCAGATTCCACCTAAACAGACTGAGCCTGTGTGGCTGTTGGTACCTCTGTGTTGTTTAACCGTGGCCGCGTGCCTCCATGGCCCGGCCATCTGTTTCTGAGACTTGATGCACCCACACACTTTACTCATCTCTCCATCTGTGCACAGGATACCATCGCCATCAAGAAGCGCAGCTCCAGAATGCGACGCATCCGGCCCGTCTCCACCAGACTGAGTGAGTCACGCGGGACAGCTGCAGTCAGTCACTTACTCATGAGTTATCAATCATACAGCAGGACATTTCTCTAGAAAGCAGCATGAGCCTATGAGGCTTCAGGGTCACCTTAAGTCAGATTTACTGATAAATGGGAAAAGAAAACTGGTAGAACGGGTGAAACACAGCCAAATTGCTGTTTTTTCACATTATGAAAGCATTAGAAGAGCAGTTCAGCAAAAAAAAAAACATCAATGTAAACAGTTGCCCTCTTACCCCAAATCCAAATGATCAGCAAAGGCATGTTAGCTTGCTTCTTTAGAACTGGTACAATAAGACTAATGTAGTTCACAAATAATGAAGATTTAATGGACAAAAGTTTGTTGCTATAAACAACAGTAGAAGCCAATCTGAATCTTGTCAGTTTTTATAGATATAGATTATAGGTTTTTCCCCAAACTATTCCTTTAAGTTCATTATTGATTTGATATCAGTTCTAACGTGGTTTCTCTCTTCTTCCAGGTCTAGGTGATGATCCGAACTCCTCTCCAATGCTCTCGGTGCCTCGTCCAGCTGCTCCTCTTTCTCGTTCGGCCTCATGGGAAGGTCTGTCCACCCTGCCTACCCAGAGTGCACCTCTGCGCCACGTCACCCACGTCAGACCCCGCCCTCCAAGAAGGCACAGGGCGGGGCATGCTCCTGTGGAGATGGTAAAGATCTCATCAACAAACCACAGAGTTACTGAAGCAACTGATGATTTGTTTCTGATTTTGTTTGTTCCTGGTTGAAAGTTGGTGAATACTTTCAAATTTTCAATATTTCTGCATATATATGACCTAAAACATCATCAGATCATCAGAAAAGTAGATAAAGACAGCCCAAGCAAAAATATTCTACTTGGTCATTTATTTATTCAGGAAAATGATCCAATATTACATATCTGAGAGTGACAAAAGTATGTAAAACTTAATAGAATTCAAAGTAACTTTGAAGGTGTTTTCAGTGCGTGGAAAAACAGGTCAGGTGTGAGTGGTGCCACATTTTAGTTTAAATGAGAAAAGAATGGTAGGTGAAAATCTGTGAACCACATCCATTAGCATTATTTGCTTATTAGAATTATTAGAACATCCTATCACTGACGTGGGATACCATCTGCCTAGCAACCATGTTGGTCATAATTCTAATACGCAAATAATGCTAATGGGTATGGTTCACAGATTTTGGCCTACCGTTCTTTTCTATGGGGAGAAAAGTTGCTCTAATAGTGCTGCTTAGCAGTGTGTAAATACTAATAAAATAAAAGTTTAGCAGTTAACCTATAGTCAGTGCTACATCGTTGTGGCCTGGTATTGGTGGCTGGGAACCTCAGAAGCAGAATGTAGCCATCAAAGCAATGAGAGCTTTCTCAACACTGAAGATTTCTCTGTAAACTTGGCACATATTTATCAAAAAATGTTACGAGCGTGACCTAAGGAAACTTGTACCAAGCTAAGGGAAACACCTAATTATTTGTCATTCTCATGAATTTAATTTGACAGCTGGAAGCCTGGCTTCTAAGCCTCAGTGTCAGAAGCCCCACACAGCAGATGAAAATTAATCTTTTTCTGTTTGCTCTCCTTGCTAAATTATTACTGTTTCCTCCGTCTTCTAAACGCGGTGTCTGTGTGAGTTTGTGAGAAGCTTCGCCCATGTGTTTTAAGCTGCCAGAAATAGACTGAAACAACTTCAAAGTCTCAGCCTTCTTAAGAGTCAGTCCCTTTAATCACTTTTGCTTAAACTTGAGGGGCTGCAGGCTACATTCATGTTTCCTCCTGCTGAGCTGTCACGATTACTTATCAAATTAATGCATCGAATGCACCAAACACGGTGCATCTTCAGGAGGACCCTTATCTGCCGATCTGTGATTGGCTTCGGGATCGTTTGAACAACCGTGCTCTAGAATTTTAAAACATCCTGTTTGTCATCATCATCATCATCATCCCCGCTGTGTTTTTGTTTATCATTGTCGTGTTGTTTTCTTCCCAGCATTCTTCTGAAAATGGTGGAGTCAACCTGTTGGATGATGGGCTGCCAGATTTCTACACCAAGAGGGTCTTACCAGACAGGTCTTTCATATTGTTTGAGACTGTGTGACTCCAACAGTTTTAATCAGAATCAGAAAACTTTATTGATCATGGAGACTGAACAGACTCACAGAGACACAGAGACAAGAACAGTACGAATATAAAGTCTAAATAAATCCAATAAAAAGACTGCAGAAAATATTCAATAAGAAATACACTATGCTACAAACAAATACTGGGGTATAAATACTATAGATAAATAACTTACAGTAAAGTGAATTACTAGTAACACTAATAGTGGTTAGGAGTCTGTTATTGCTGTAATAGAGGTCAGTAGTAGATCAGTAATATTGATATAAGTAGTGATATTTCACATGGTAGGACTAAACCTTTATTGATCCCGGAAGAAATTGCTTATGTGACGACTGCAATGACACACAGAGACACAAAACACATATAAAGTCAAAATAAAACTCTCCAGAAAAAACTCTTAAAATACTCTATACTATACTATATACACAAAATCCTGTGGTCAGTAAGAGGAGTGGATATAAATGCTATAGATAAATAAATACAATTGCTGAAGTTTACTAGTAACACAAATAGTGGTTTGGAGTTGTTCTCTATACCGAGTTTATTACACATAGTAGTGATACAAGTAGTGATATTGCACTACTTATAAGACAATTGCAAATAATAATAATAATAGTAATAATAATAATAATAGTAACAATAACAAAACAACAACAACAACAATAATAATAATATTGCATAAGTACTGACGCTATGTAAAATAGCTACTTGATGCTATCTAGCTCAGCAGGTTGGTTAGAAATAGAAACAGCTTGTAGCTCCTCTCTGATCCACCATCTCTCGTCTGTCCAGCAGCCAGCTGTCTTCCCACCATCACGCTCAGGCCCTGAGGCGAAAGAAGAGACGCAGCGTTCTGTCCATCTTCTCAGGCTTCAGGAAGAACCGCAATTCAGCGTCCTATCAGGAGCCAGAGCCCACCGGCCGGAGCGGAGCCTGCGGGGAAGAATGTCGCACCAAGTAATCAAAACTTTTGCACACACTGAGATTTTCTACATTTCCATGTTACTCACTTAATATTTACTAAAAAATACCCTCAATATTCTTTACTAACAAATCAATTTACAGTATTTTCACCATTTGCGTTCCTTTATTAGCCAGAAAATGTCATATTTTATTAATCACTACAAAAACAACTAATATAATTACAATTATAATGTGGATCACCAGAGGAGTGTTAGTTATTTAAGGAGCTATTAAGTGCTGAAATAGTTAACGAGTGCATTTAAAGTTAAAGGACAGTCTAGAATTTGACTCTGCATCACCACACAACCAGTTAATAGGAGTCAGACCTGCACTGTTACAGATTCTTTCATCTTATAAAGAAAACTGGTTTTATTTGACACATTTTCATTTGTAGTTGTTCACTCAACAACTTTCCAGTTTAACAAGAATAAAAATGTGCAGTTTATGAAATAAATGGATAAGTAGAAAAAAGCTGTGTTTGCAGGACGTTAGAAGTGTGTAAGTGTGTTTGCAGTATTTTTCTATAGGTTGTTGGGGTCATATAAAGTAAAATGAATTGCAGTTTTTCTGAATTGTTGTTGAAATGCTGTGATTTTGCTGAACGTGTTTGCAGGCTGGAATGTTTGTCGCCTTTGATGATTAAATGCTGTTAATTGGTTTGTATAGGCTTCTATAATCTTACCTTTTATCACGTCTCCCTGTAAATCTCAGCGTTACTGCGGAGAATGTGTACTCCTTGATCCAGCACTCGAAGGCGGAGTCAGTGCGGGAGGGAACTAATGGGAGGCTGGCGGGAGCTCAGAGAACCCCTCAGCAGACGGGACGTCCCATTCAGGGAATTCCACTTCCAGGAATGATGGGGATCAGTCCCTCCTGCATCCTGCAGAGACAAGTAAACTCTACTAAACCCACTCAGCCCCAAACTACACACAGCTACTGACACACTTTTCTTATAAGAAGTGTTAGGCTGTGTGCTTTTCATAAACATTCATTTTCACAACTTTCATGCTTTTTAAAAATATTTTAGTTTGAAGTAGTTTTTTTCCCATAGACTTGCCGCAGCTGATGTTGTCATCATGGTCTTGAATCTGATTGGCAGTCAATTTTAGTTTTATTTATTTATTTAACTTTCTAAACTAACCCGGAGCTTTTCTAAATATCATGTTGTCATCTGGTTGCTTTTCATCTGTTCTTTCTTTTTCTTCCAGACTTCTGTCATTTTCTTTCTTTCTTCCTTTCTTTCTTTCTTTCTTTCTCTTCCTTTCCTTTTTCTTAGTCATATATAGTATATATATAGTATACATATATATAGTCTATCTATATGTCTGTCTGTCTGTCTATCTATCTATGTATCTATCTATATGTATATATATATATGTATATATATATATATATATATATATATATATA